>JAAAKQ030321385.1:0-26587 GCA_010016005.3 Zanna intricata
TAACATATGACGAGCCTTACGGTGATTATTGATTAATTTAAAATGTGACGAGGGCTAATGACCACAGCAGTCGATGCTCATATAAAACAAGAAAAAAAAATAATAATATAACAGACTAATAATTTTTATTATGGTGTTACAATATAATAAGCAATTTTGGGTGTCTCCTTCACGCTGCAAATATTTCATGAGTGTTTACTTTTCCATTAACATGATGTGTTTATTGTTATACTGATTAAGATACGATAAAGAATGTCTTAATTGTTAGGGTGCATCATTTAATTTGCAAAGCTAGCATGAAAATCATAATCTGTAGGCTTTAGAGCTTGTAACAGGTGTACAAGATACAGACATAGTTTTGAGCGGTTCCTTAAAACCCTCCACACAGACGTGACTATAATTACTAATTCGCGGCCAGCCTTCGTAATGGATTTTTTAGGGCTATGCACAAAAGACTTTCTTACAGTTCAACATTATCTTTGGACACACTCGGTCACCCTGTTCTCTTATTCTTCCCTTTACAAATGCAGGCAGCGGTTTCAAGTTGTTACATCTACAAATGTTATTGTCAATCGCGTTATCTCAACGGAACGCACTTTGAACGGTAATCACAAATTCTCACTTTACAAATTGTAAAGCACAGAACGCTTTGTGTTGGGTGGGGGGCGCTATTTTTTCTATTACTAGCCCTTTCAGGCGGAAGGTACAGAAAACAGTTATGAGCTTGTAACACCTAAACTGTTGCTCTTAAATTTCATGTATAATTACAGTGAAATTTGAGAAATATTACACAACTTTAAAACAACGATATTCATTTTGAAACACGCTGAATTATAAATGATGTATTAATAAAAAAAATTATCCACCTCTAAAAAGATTTTATTTTATCTTTACGATAACTACGGATGCCTATAAAGTTATTATACTTTAAAGCCCCCCAAAAAATAAGTTGTTGAGTTGTAATAATTGTAATTACCATTTCTATAATAAATTTTCAAATAAAATATGTTACACTTGAATTTATTTTATCCAGAGTAATTTTTACTCATATATTTTAAGATTTACAACTTATTTTTAACATTTAATAACTATTTTAACATATGGTAACTTTTAACAATTCTTTTTTTCTAAAAAATTAAATTTTTAAAAATAAGTTTTTTTGCAAAGAATATTTTCACAAGGAAATTGAAATAAAATTTTATTTTGCTTTAATTTGTTTTTTGTTGTTTTTTTTTATTTTAATCTTTAACTGCTTCATATCAATTTTCTACTATAATTTTGGAAATTTCGTTTGGTAGGACTTCGTCTTGATTCAGTATCAAATTTAAAAAAAATTTAAAAATCTGTGCAAATAAAGTAAACACCCTTAGTCATATGCTTGGATAAAAACTATACTTTAAAAGCCAAACAGTTGAGGATATTTAAAAACCTATTTCTTTTGTGCTTATCACTTTCAAAAAAATTGCAAACCTTTTTTATTATTCCCAGACACAGCTCTGAACTCTTTGTACTACTCGTGCCTAATCTAAGATATCTTAATAGATTTTGAAAAAAATGTTTTACGATAATTTATGGTAATTTGTGATTAGAAAAAAATTTTACAGAAATAAACTAACAGAAATTATTCCTATAATTACAAATAAGTTTATGTTTTAGAAAGTAACTATTGAAATTTGTTACAATAATATCAATATTTTTTAAACAAATATTAAATTTACACTTGCAAGTACGTTTAAATATATACATATTATATAGGAATATTTCAACACAAATATACTTCCTCGTTTGCTTAAGTATAACCGCAAGTTTCACGGATCAGATATTTTCGTTTATTCACGATAAATAAATTTATTTAAGTCGACAGAAGTAGATTGTTCAGGCTCAACACATAATTGATATTATTCTACAGCTAGGTATTAAAATAGGAAATTTAGAAAGGATAAGTGAGGAATAGGGAATGGTTTCGGTTGTTGATTCATTCACCCTCCGGGCAACGAAATACCCTCAGCTATTTATTCATGAAGAGGGTTACGTTAATGCAAGATTCCTGTACCGATGGCCGATGGTAACGCGATAAACAAACTACATTGACTAACGTTATCTGTAAATTTGTCTTACCACTTATACAGAATGATGTAGCGTGTAAACAGGTGTCAAGCATCCATTCAATAGATTATTCTGCTGAACCTCTTTGTCGCACTTTCAATAAAATCTATTACTAACGTGAGTGTTTACTACAGTTAATGTGAACTCTTATCATATATCCATATGTAAAGAGCTTTAACTTTGTCTTAAGATATTGGGAAACATCAGAACCCACTTATTTATACAAATTTCTTGTAAGATATATTAAATTAAATCAAACAGCTGAAGAAAATAGAATTCCCTAAAATTACTATAATCATATGTTTAATAATAAAGCAAAATATTTAATTATGAATAATTTTGTTTTTTTGTTTTTTAGACTTGTTAAACATCCTGTTACGCTATCAAAAAGTAGGTGGCATTTATGTAGCCGGCCTCCGTGGTCGAGTGGTAGCGTCTCGGCCTTTCATCCGGAGGTCCCGGGTTCGAATCCCGGTCAGGCATGGCATTTTTTACACACGCTACAGTTTATTCATCTTCATCCTCTGATGTAATACTTAATTATGGTTCCGGAGGTTAAAAAAAAAAAAAAAAAAATTGGTGGCATTTATGTAATTTGAATCCAGAAATAAAAGAACGTTTAAAAAGAAAAAATAAATGGGAATATTTGGCTTTGCTGTTAGTAAAATTTACAATATATCAAATCCTTTTTTAAATTACAGAATTTTTGGAATCTGTTTTTAAAATTACGATTTTAAACCAAACTGTTGAATACCATCCAAAATGATTAATAATTTATTTATTTATGTACATAGTCATGCTACGACGAATTTAATTCAATATAATGATAAATTAATTAAAATATAGACGGAAACTGAAGAAAATCGTACCTTGAGAAACTTGATATGCAGTTCCAATATACAGAAAAAAAACAAGGAATAGTTCATCATAAAACATTATTTTTACAAATTTCACTATTTCTGTTTTATTTAAATCCCTTATTTACCATAAAATATTTTTTAAAATATTATTCTTATTTTTATTCCGTTGTGAATTGTGAAAAAAAAAATATATATATATATATAAAATGATTATTTAGGAAAACCATAAAAATATGTCCTAGAAGAAATGCGATATTAGGAAATATATTTTTTTAAATTGTTCATAATTTCTGTGTAGCAAATGTGCAAAACTTATTTATTTATTCTCTAGGGAATCTTCCAGTATTATACAAATAATTAAATTGAAAAACAGTTCTAATAATAGAGATCATGATAAATATAAATTTAGTATTTATTGTAAATTTATATTATAAATATTTTTGATGTGTAAAAGTCCTTAAAATCATGCTAAAATATGCCATTATTTTTTATGTACTACTATCAGCCTTATAGAACTTAAAATCACTATTTCTGAGGATAAGATCCATCTTTATTTAGTGGTATTTCAAGGCTGCATTTCTTAAAAAAAATTTTAGTAAGATTCTTTAATGTCAATTATAATAATATAAAGTATCACATAAAGAAATTTAGTCGAATTGAAATTTTTATTTATTATTTTTTTTTTTTATTATAAGACAATGTATTTGTTAATTGACTTTGTCTAATTTCACTCTTTTAGAAAGTGCTTTGAAAAAATCTTAAGCTCCTTAAAAATGTCAAATTTTAAAATCTAATTTTTTATAAATAATTCTTACGATTTCGATAAAAAAAAATATATTTTTCGGGATATTAAATGTCTCGTAAAGTTTTAAAACCAAAAATTAATTTCATTAATCTATTGAAATAAGATTCACTTTGTATACCTACAGGCTGGTCTAGCTGTAAACTCAACATCATAAATCTGCTGATTTCAAAATCGAGAGTTCTTAGGTTCAAATCCTAGTAAAGGTAGTTAATGTTAAGCTTTGATGCGGATATGAATACTAAATCGCGGATACCGGTGTTGTTTGGTGGTTGGGGTTCAATTAATCACTTGTATCAGGAATTTTCAGCCTGAGTCTATTCATGACTACACATTTACCGGTACATTAAAAATTTAATTTTGATTTGTCCCTAATGACTTTAATTATTGATACTATAAACTAAAAGCTATAAGTAAAAAATTTATACTATAAGTAAACTATTAAAACTTGAACTATAAGTAAAAATATTAATAAAACAAAGTATCACTTTGTACCTTAAACCGGTTCACACTATTTGCTATTACATTTCATTCACCATAATCGTACGAAAATGGTTTAAACTTAATACGTAAATTATTGATACTAAAAATGAGATTAATATTACGATATAGTGGAAGTATAAAAATTACTTTTATCATAAATGTTATTTAATAACTTTTGATATATATTTATTTATCTTACTGGTTTTTGAGCTTTTCATTCACAATTCTTATTTACTGGTAAATACTTGTTTACTGTAGTAAACAATATATTAATACTGACGTTATTTAGCGGTCGTATGCTTAACTTGTGTAGCATTGAGAAAAGTTAGGCTAAAGCTTACAGTATGCCATTGGGATCGACAAAGTTCAGTTCCTTTCCTTCTTATAATAATATTTAGAATATTTCGAATCATACTTCTGAGAATAATAATTATTAATGAGCCGTGATAGTTGCTGAGGAGTGTAAGTTTATTGTAAATCCGGTTACTGCAATTTCGGGTTACTTCGTTTAATAATTGTTTCTTCTCGCGTTGCGTTAAGTAAAGTTGTAAATTATAATTAATATCAGTAAAATATAGATCATAAACTTTAAGCACTATAATAAATCCTACCTTATCTGTATAATCCTTTACTCAAGTAAAGGTAGATAAAATAGTTAAGTTGGTTTTGTAAAACAGCCGTTAAATATTGAGTTATTAAAGTTCTGCTACTGTGAATTTAATATAATTTTATGTTATATGCAGATAAATAAAATATATCTCTCTATAACTACTCTATTTTGCCTTAATTACATCTGATTATATATAATGGTTACATTTCTTCTTAAGTGTTAAAAAAAAAATTGTCAATCACTTTTTTTTTTTTTTTTTTTTTTTAATTAAGCTAATCTTAATTTTTTTAACAAAAATTAGAGATAATTATTTCTGTTATTATTTATAAATTTGAAACTTAGTAAAGTTTTTAAATTATCCTTTATATATATATATACACACACATTTAATTATGCGTTAAAGTATTTTTCGTAAGTTTTTTATTTATTTATTTATTTAATTTATATAGTGTTTCAGTCTTATACATAACTCTTTGTCTAAAGAAAAAATTATTTAAACAAACGAGTTTGATTTAACACTTAGAATTACATACGAGTGTAATCTAAGAAGACGAATTATAAAAATCATTATTATTTATGTATCTGTTCAGTAAATATATTAAATACTACCACTAGGGTTTTTTAAATGGAATTCTTAACATATTAGTTTGATCATTAATGTAAGACAATTAAAACTAAATTAATTTTTTAAATTTCATTACAGTAGGATTTACGAAACTACAGAACGGTTTAATCAAATTTTGGTTAAAAACAACTAAAGAATCTTCTGGTTCGGTGAGATCATGAAAACATTATTAGAGGAGAGTTTTTTACACATGTAATTTCAAGTAATCAGATTGGTTAGTGGTCTGCGTTTCCATAGCTACAACTACTCCCACCAACTACTTCCTGTTTAAAATTTCGTTTTTGCTGTACAGTTCTTTCTTTATATCATATCACAACTATCTCCCTTTAGTGTGATCTCTTGTACCATAACCATTTCCATTTTCTTCTATTAAAGTTTTAAAATTATTGATAATTCTCAGTTTATTTTTTTCCGGTTTTTCTTTCAGCGAAATCTTATAAATCGTCTTTTATAAAAAAAAAAAAAAAAAAAAAACCATTTCTTCTATTATAGTGTTTAATTTTCTATCCTTGTTTAAACTCCACAATTCGTCTTTTTTATTTTTTTAACTCTAACCATCCGTTTATTTTCTTCCATTTCCTTCATGGTAATATTATTTTAAAAGATTACAGTATTTTTTTCATACATTATTGATCAGCAAATGGTGCTACCAGTTCTTTTATTGATTCAAATAAATTTTGCCTATTTTTTTTTTTTTTTTTGTTAATAGCAGGATATAAATTGCTTTATTCGGTCTTATCTATTCTGTTATTCAAGTATTTAGAATCCATTTGAAGCAAAATATTATTATAAAAAGTAAATAAAAATAATAAATAAATTAAATAAAAATACTGTAAATGTTACATTTTAATTAAAAAATTAATTATATTATTTTATTTAATTTTTAGTATTTTAAATATTAGGATAATACATTACCTAAAGTTACAGTATATACTAGTATTAGACATATAGATCGTCTTATATAGGTTATAGGCTGTAGTAAAAAAGTATTTATAAAAAATTAAAAAAAAAACTTTTTTTTTTTTTTATTAATATATGTTACGTATAAAGAGATATATAGATATCTAATCACTTAGTTTCAATATTTTTCAAGTACTTAAAAAAACCAAATTATATTTATTTGCAATACAATACTTTACCATGATACTGGGGTAAATACAATAAGACTGATCTGAACGAAATGGGTGACTATCTAAGCGCTGTTGTTAATTGACTTCCATCAACGAATTGCTTTGAATTTTTACTAGTCCTCTAGTAGTCCTTTACTAAAAATTTTGGTTCTTCTGGATTACTAGGAAGCTTTCATTAGTTAAATCTTCATTGATGAAGAACATTAATTTAATTATAGTTAATGTTATTTTCAACTTTTTTTTATCATATTTTTCAATTATTATTTCTTATCTACAAGTAAAAAAATCCCCTGAAAAGTTTGATGATTTTGAAATTGAACTAGAATTACCATAAAAAATTTTGATATTGACTTTCCTGAAGGAGGATATAATTCTTCTTTTACTAAAAATCGGGTGTTTTCTGGTTATAATTATACTTTTTTTGGAGGATCACCTTTGTGGGAAATTGAAAGATTAAAGTTTTTTTACCGAGAAAAACCAAAAAGAAATGATTATTTGTTGTATATGTATAATATGGATAAAATAAAATAATATCGGATTAAAATGACTTCGAAACTGTGCAAAATGCAAATTATGCAATACAAAAAGATGAAATAATACTAAAATACAACCTGATTACAATTACTATTTATTATGTAAAAATACACTTATTCTTAACGCAATATAAGTACATCTTGAATAAAGATAATATAGAAAAAAATATATATAAAAAGCAAGTTAAACAATAAACTGTAACAAAATTATTGTAACTTGATTTAAATTGTTTAATTAACATATTTTTAATTTTAAACCATTAATTTCGTTTACGGTAATAAAAATACTTTGACTATATTGTCTTATATAGAAAATGTATCTTTTGAAAAGTCGATTGTAAAAATGTGTTGTAAAAAGTATGTATATTTGTGGATGCTTTTTCAAAGACATTCTTGAACATATGAAAGTTTTATGTACGCATGAATGTTTCTTTTTATGTGTTCTTTCTCTTTCATATTGTATCTACTGCCTTTATTGTGTTAAAAGACTAGAATTTGTTGCAAAGCATGTATATCATACTTATATGTAGATATATGTTCTTTGTTAACTCCATAATAATTACACTCACGAGAATACTAACTTTTGCCGGCCTCCGTAGCCGAATAGTAGCGTCTCGGTTTTTCATCCGGAGGTCCCGGGTTCGAATCCCGGTCAGCCATGGCATTTTTCACACACGCTACAATTCGTTCATCTCATCTTCTGAAGATATAACGGTGGTTCCGGAGGTGAAACAAAAAAAAAAAATACTAACTTTTAATTAACAAAAAAAAAATTGAGTTAAATGTGTATTTAATTTGCAGTTGTTTTATTTATCAATTAATTATTTTATTGATTTGGTATAGTATATTAGTAATTAATTTAATTTAATGATTTCGTTAATTATTATTATGTTCGTAGAATTCTATTTCGAATTAATTAATATTAGCATTTATTAATAATATATTCGTTATATTAATGAAGTAATTGTGAGATTTGTTAAAATTATGATGTCAATGTTGCATCTACTCCTGTGTGTGTATGTATATATGTATGTACATATAATATTATATGTACATACATATAAAATATTCATGGAAAATTTTAAAACGTTAATGCAAATATTTGATTAAATGAGTTTCGAGAGCTCCTGATTATTCTCCTCTTTGTAGCTAAAAATCCCATTTGGAGTTACGAGTACAAAATTCATTTTGTGTAGGATATTGGCAAAACATTTTACTCTTTTTCTTCTGATGTCAAATATTTTATATAAGAAAGAAAGCGCTTAATAATTTTTATAAAATTTGTGGTTTGGCATAATGAAATATAGGTACGGAATAACAAAAAAAAAAAAAAAAATAATAAAAAATAAATTGATAAAAAATAAAACAGTTCTTATAATTTAAGACATTCAATTTAAATCTAATAAAGAAAGAGTAAGGTTGAATAAAGAATCTTAGTCGATTAACGAATAATCTTCTAAATATCTTAGATTAGTTATTATTATAAGTGTGCAAAACCTATAGAAAATTATTTACAACCAGCACAACGAAATAAACCAATCAGTCTTATGTAAAATACGTAAAATATAAATGTGATATGAGATAATTGGTCTGACCTAGTTGGAAGTATACGTAGTAAGATTGCAAGTACGATTTTATTTATTCTAGAATCTATTCTATTATATAAAGTAAATCTATAATATAAATTAACCATAAAATGATTATTGTCAATAAGAAAGGTCATGTAATGCTATAAAAAAAAAGAAGAAGAATTTACACTAATTTAATTATGATACGGATAATCTATTGATGCTGTTGGCCTGGGGAAAAGGAATGATAGAGGCGATAGGGTAGTAGAATTTTGTCAGACAGGAAGTTTCATGGTTGCTGATACGTAGTGTAAATTACCTAACAGGAGAATATTGACGTAGAAATCTGCTCAAGACATTGAAGATAGAATAGTAAAGAACCAGATTACCTAATTATCAAGAAACGATTCAGAAATAGCATAACATCAGTAAAAACTTACCCAGGTACTGACATTGGATGAGACCTTAAACCGGCAGTTGCTAAAGTACATATCTAGCTTAAAAAGTTAAAAAATAAAAGTAAGGTTAATAAGAGCGACAGAGAAACTAAGGAATGAAGAAATAAGAAAACAAGTGCAGAGAGGCGAATATTAAAATTAATTTCGTACGGCACGGGGCAATGAATTTGGACATGGAGTGTAAATGGAATTATATGAAAGCGGCGTTGATTGATGGAAGCAGCGATAGATTGACATCAGATAGGAGGAGAACGAAATAGGAATGGATGAACTAAGATATAATGCTTCTTATTGAAGAATGAAGAAAAAGTAAAAACAATACAACTAAATATAAAGCACTGCAAGGAAGATAATAAGAATGACTAGGGAAGCAGAGGAGAGATGGATTTCAAATAACACATGGAGGCGCTACAAATACCAACCACAATTTGCGTAGGGAAATTAAAAAGCTAACAGAAGCAACCAGAAAAAGATAACCCGCTTTATTAAAGATGAAAGAGGCGAAATTTTGATTGAATAAGCGCAGAAAATTCTACGGTAGAAGGACTATATAGATGAACTATTTCAAGATACTTCCAAGAATACATCGAAATAAATGCCATAGAGGGACCAAACATCATGAACGAGGAAGTTCTTTATGCTATAAAAACGTTGAAAAGCGGAAAAGCAGTCGGGCCAGACCAAATTACTTGTGAATTCCTGAAACTAAAAAGCTGATGAAGAAAAGCTCGACGTTGTTGTTGACCTTTTTAATGAGATGTACAGAACTGGAATAATAACGAAGCAATAGATAAAATAGACTTTTATAATATTACCACAGAAACCAAGTGCGAGAGAATTCAGTGATTACCGAATTTTTAGCTTGATGAGTCATGTACTAAAAGCATTCTTGAATGTCATCCACAAAAGATTAAACAATAAACTGGAAGAAAGTATTAGTAACCCCGATTGGTATTTAGGAAAGATTTTGGTACGAGAGAAGCACTATCCTGTGCTGTTATATGGGTTGGAGGCATGGACATTGAAAAAATAACACTGAAAAAGTTGTAACATGTGTTACTTTTTCAAATAACACATGAAAAAGTAGGAGTGGTGCATGCTATAGACGCATGCTAAGAATATCTTGGAAGGATAAGGTGTCAAATACCATGATATTAGAGAATATGAATAAACAACTCGAGATTATGTTTACAGTACAAGCAGGGAAATTAAAGTATCTGGGTCACATAACGAGGATACAGAAGTTTGAGTTACTCCGGTTGATCATGCACGGGAAGATAGTGGGCAAACGTAACGTTTGGAGGCGCAGAATTTCATAGTTGATCAATCTGAGGGAATGTTTCGGCACAATGTTGACTGTACTGTCGAGGTTCCTACTTAAAGGTCAAAATAGTGATGATGATTGCAAACCTCCTGAAAGGAGATGCCACTGAAGAAGAAGAAAACGATTGATGAATTAAGAACTTACAATCGATTAAGTATTTATAATTTCCTTTATATCTCAATTTATGTAACTAAAATTTAATAACCGAATAATAAAAATTGTTTAAAGATTTTAATAGATCCATTGATAATGGAATCATCCAGTAAGATATTTTGAATGATTTATCGATCTATTTAACGTAATATTAGGTAGGTCATTCCAGCCTGCTAACAATCGAGATAAATGTCTTTATGATTCTCTACCTCTTATTCCTTAAAATTCAATGAAATTTAAATGAATTTATTACTTATAAAGGATAACTGAAGTTTAAGTTGTAAAACAGCATTTATTATCAATATTTCTTTCTATGAATTAACCTGCTTTTTCATAATCAATTAAATAAAAAAATGTGACTATAAAAATTGAATTAATTAGCAATTTAAGTTCTTTTCTCCTGGGAAATATTGTAATAAAGAAGTATAAGTACCCGTAACGGAATTTTTTAAGTTTCTATATTGTTTACTTGATTAATCAGTGATTAATAAATTTCATCTTAATAGTACAATGAGTTTGTAATGCAAATGGGTGTGATTGATTCTCTTTTTCAGTGACAATCCTACAGGCCCTGCTCCTTGACCTTTTTTTTAATTCCTAAATTAAAGAATAATTTTCATAAGCGAACCTTAATTGAACTTTCAGAAAATAGTTCGATGCTTGTCTAAATAGTAAACAATTGACAGAGATTGCCTCTCAATGTGATTGTGGCAATAATGAAGTATTAAAAAGAAATGTATTTTGCTTTTATTTTTGTATGAATTGTGGAAACAAAAGTAGATAATTGTGTTTATGAATCTTCTTTTTGTAGTAGTTGTATTTGAGCATTTTGAAGATAAAGAAAAATTGAAGCTTTTTATAACTATCTTGCACTTAACGTACATTAGTTTTAGAAAAAATATTACTGTACTGATGGTGTTCGTACTATATATCTTCTACCTTTCTCTTTTTTGTCATTTTTTATCGGAATTTACTTCAGCAATTTTTCTTTTCTATTTTACAAACTGGTTTAGAACTGTTGAAAAAATTATGTGATGTAGACACAGATTGAAATATTTTCCTCTGTATCGTGGTGAACGAAGAACAGTTTTCATCCATATAACTTTTTGTTTGTCGAACTTGTACTTTTTATTCTTTCTTTTTTTTTTTTTTACAATAAATACGTTTACAAAGATGTTTATAATTGCACTTTTATAATTTTAATTTGATGAATTACTAAATATTATTTAACCCCTAATTTTATATCATATTTAGATAAGGCTACTAGTTTTTTTAGATGAGGGTACTAAACTATAAACAACATTTTTATTTAGAAGGAATCTGTTAAAAGTTCAATTTAATAAAATATTGTAAATTATTCATATAAATTTTATTTAAAAAATATTATATTTTTTAAAATATTTACTTCTTAAAATATTTAATTTCTGTGTTGTTCTAGAATCACTACTGTTATAAATGCATTTTTTCACTTCGTTTTCTAGTTACGGCTAGTGAATGATTTAGCTTGTATTTCAGCTACCCTGGTGAAATGAGGTCGTACTGAAATTCTAGGACGGTAATTAAATAGCAGAATTAAATAGGGTTTTTACCTCAATTTACTGAATTTCACCCCAGATTTTTCAAAAACTACTGCAGATACGAATCTGGAACCTATTTCACTCGATTTATCAGATCAAAAACTATAAGAGGTCACTAATTTCGGCTCTTAATAAACGTCCTAAAATTTCAGTTATACCTAATTACACCAGGATAGCTGAAATACGACTGAGATCTTTCCCTAGCTATAACTCGCAAACGAAGAATTTTAGGAAATATATTTCTGTGAACTTTTTCCATTATTTTCATGAGAAGAATAAGTTATGAAAGTCCCGGGAGAACTTTGTGATACTCTCTACATATTATAAATAAAAATAAATTTATATATATATATAAAATATTAATTTTATGAAGTAGTGTTTTTTTTTAAAATAACGTTTTGTAAGTTTCTAACGATTGCGAATGAATGATATAACATCTAATAGCAGTTGGGTAGGGTTTTGTTTCAATAATAAAACTTTAAAAAAATAGAGTGGACCTATAAAATGTATGTAATTTTCCGTTTCGAAAAGCAGGGAAGTGGCTAATTAAGCTTCACGGATTTTATTTACAGAAGACTATTTGGAATGGGTATATGAAATCGGATTCGACTGATTTTCAGTAACGAAGCATTTTAATTCGAACTCCGTAGTTAACTTTACCCCTTGCTAATGAATTGTCTGTACAAAAAGGGTTTCTGTTTAAAATTGTTATTATAAAATTACTATATGTACATATATACTGTATATAGTAATGTATGTATATATATATATATATATATATATATATTTGTTAAAATTTTTCTAATAGTATCGTATTTTATATTCTGTATTTATTATTTGTATTCTTAAAGCTTTCACAATTTTATTTTCACCTCGTTAAATAATTGGTAAGTACTATTTACAGCCTTGCGGCTACGTAAAAAAAATATATTTCGTGCTTCAATAGTATTCTGTATATACATGTGTATACAAAAGCCAATAGCTTGTTTGTTTGTCTGCCAGTCTGTTTGTTTTTTCTGGTAAACTCAAGAACCAATAGACCGATAGCATTCAAATTTGGAGGATACATTCATGTTATCCCAGGAAACATTTAAAGCATAGACCTAGCCCCTAGCTTAAGGTGAAATTGTTAATTAAAATTTTCATTAACACAAAAAAGAATAATCCTTTTTTTTTAATTGTATTTTTCTCACCACGGCAATACAAATAAGTTATGAATTATATTTTATCTCAACGGTTACCATAATTACTACTATTTTTTGTCTTTTGTAATTTAGTTTCTTTTTCAGGTTTCTGTAACGCTTTAATGCTTTAGTTGTTATTTATCAACATTCTCACAATCATGAGAATAATGAACACTGTGAGGGGACTAGGGGTTGGCTTCGGGGTTTACCTGGATATATTCCCAAATGGCTCATTATATGTATGTATAAACTTTAGCTGCTTATATTTACACGAGCACTATTTGAAATATTTCTCAAAATCAAAATTATTTCTATACAAGTTTCTGATTCTGATCTTTACGTTTTTCTATCTATTAGTTACACAATAGTGTATATAAACAATAGTTTATATGTTTAAGTTAGTGAATTTTCTTATAATAGTTATAATAGAATAAGAAATTCAATCTGT
Organism: Zanna intricata; assembly: GCA_010016005.3. NCBI lineage: Eukaryota > Metazoa > Arthropoda > Insecta > Hemiptera > Fulgoridae > Zanna > Zanna intricata. Next base: position 13,862 of record JAAAKQ030321385.1, read on the forward strand.
ATAGAGGTAATGTATAATAAAGGAGTGGAGAATACCTTCAAAACCTTCAACATTGTATATTGTACCTTCACTACGATAAGAGATCGTCGTTAGTTTAAAGCCGTTAATCAACCTACCTGAAAGGAACTTTGCTTTCCTCTTCACGGTTAACTGAACAAACAAAAGCCTATTATTGACATTGGCTTCTGTTCAGTGTTATAAAGTGAACCCAAATTGACGACGTCGATAGTGCTTAATTTCTAAAGTAATTATTAATACCTCGTACTTTATATGATTTAAAATATTATGCCGTATTTAAATCTTTTTTTATTTTTTTATTATTAAAATCATATCTAAACAAAAGTATTAACGAACAACAAACTTTTTTTAAATAATAATTTCCGCTCATTTTCATGACTTTATATAAATTATTTGCGGATGTGAGTGTTTGTGTGTGGCATTGTGTGTAAGGAAGTTTATAAGTGCGTGAAATTGTAAACCTAAAACTTTTCGATACTGTTAATTGTCTAAAAAAACCCAAGGCCTATAAAATACAGCAGATATAATACTACAAGAAATACTTCTTGTAGATATAAAAATTAAGTAATTTAGTTTTGAAAATGAATTTTATGCATGCAGAACGGATATCAAAATTAACATAACTGTATGTTATTGATATTATTATTCTCCTCAATTACTACATAATATTAGAAATTTTTTTTTTAATTTCCGTTTTTCTAGTTTCACAATAACATTAAATACAAAAAATAATTTTTTTGTACGATTTTAAACGTTCGAAAGTTTTGCTTATTCAAATCCGATATGAGGAGAATAATCTTCTTTTTTTTTGTTAGTAATTAACAAAAGATATATTTAAGATTTAAGATCCCCGTAGCGGAGTGGTAATGTCTTGACCTTTCATCTGGAGGTTCAGGGTTCGAATCCCGTTAGACTTGGCATTTTTCATACGCTACAAAATTTCCATTTCATATTTCCATCCACAAGCTTCGATGCTTAAATTGTGAATTAATTATCCAAGGAATAAAAATAACTTTTTGAAATATTTTAGATTTTTTTATTTTATAGTTTTAAGAATAGAAACCGACAATGAATTGCTATGATTTTCATAATCAATAATCTCTTGATTAATCAAAGGAAATAAACAAAATAGTATTTGATTTTCAGAAAATTTATTTAAAAAATTAGACCAGCAGTATGGACACACAGTAACCTCCTTATACGTTACAAACCGAATATTCACCTGATTTTCGTTTTCATTGTTTCACTCTCATTGTAAGTTTTACTGTTTACAGAACAAGTAATCTGGTTAAATTTATAACTAGAGCCACTCCTAAATTTCTAAAGGAATGTCGATTGAAGAAATATTCATTCGGCGTACATTAATTTGCTTAAAACACAAGAACCAATCTCGTGTTTTAAGCGAGCATCTTCCAAAACAGAATTACTTAACAAATATGAGTATCATCCATTAAAATTTGAATATAATTATTAACACATTCGAGTAATGGTGATAATTATTTCACATACTGGGCAAATTTGTAATAACTCTATCTTTACTATGTAAATTTGATGTTAAAATACAAAAAATAACACTAGCAGTAACTTTACATTTAGCACTACACTACACTACACTACACTAAAAGTACTCTTTTTTTTTATAAAAATATATGCAGTATTAATTTCCTTTTTTTTTTTGGAATATGAAATTCAAATTTTGTTGTGTATGAAGAATGTCATACTTAACCGGGATTCGAACTCAAAACTTCCAGCTAAAAGATCAAGATCCTATCACTCTGCTACGGAGATCGACTAAGCTAAAGAGTAGTTAACATATGCTAGTGTTTCTTTTTTTTTGGTCGGTGGTGAAGGAATGCCATTTACACTCACGCCACCACGGGTGTGTAGGGCTCGAACCCAGGATGCTATTCGTCGAGGGCTAGCTAAGAAGCTAACAGGTTCTGCCAAGGTGTTGTTAGGCATATATAACCTGCACCATACGGACTAAACCTCCCTCCCCGTTCTCCTCCTCCCGAGACCAGACCCGCAATTAAGCATTACTTAGCCTCGGGGAGGTGCCTTTGGGTTCTGAGGTTCCTGAGTCCCCGTGCATCATCATCGCCACCCACCCGAGCAAGCCTAGACAGATGAAAACTCAGCAGAGGGCTCTCCATCACCCGTTTCCCCTCCGGTCTGTTTCTTCACCACACTATTGTGGGCTTTATCTGTGTCCGTCTTCTTCATTCTTCGTCCTTGGTATCACACACTCATTCGTCCATCACATTCATTCATCTTAATCCACACCACACTTTTTTTTCTCTCTTTTGGTGTTCGTGTATGTATGTATTTATTTGGATGTATGTTTTTTTTTGTATGTGTGGGTGTTCGTGTATGTATGTGTTCACGACCAGGGTTTAGGAGTCCCTGTGCATTCTCATCGCCGCACATCCCCGCAAGGGACGCAGGGACGCGCTACGACTCAGCAGCAGGCCCCCCCCCCCGACTCATCCGTGTAAGTGTAACTGTGTCTCCGTCGAGAGGTCAGGAGTCCCCTTGTTATCCTAGTGGTGGTAGACAGAAAAGTATTAGTAGTCGCGTAAAACAACATACATATCTGGCTCGGAGTACCCGAAATATTTTTGTTTCTAACCTTACTTTTTGCAGATTCAAGTTTCAGCATTTTTTAATACGATAAAGTTTCATAACAAAAAACAGGTGATTATTTGAAATATTATTTAGTCTTGAATCCTTTATTAAATTGTCACCCTCCTGTCATTTCCTAACGACAGCTTTACTTACTATTTAGGGCGCATATACAGTTTCATAGTTGTATTTGCCAATTGAATTTCAATTGGATAAAATTATAAGAACCCTTTAATTATGTTAGAATTATTGTAAAATTATTTAAAACATTAAAATTCTGTTTCGCTATTAACAGTAAATTAATTTTTGTTCACGGAATGAAAGAAGTTCCTACTACAACAATTATTATTAATTCTGACAACGTGAAACCGATACATATTGACCAATCACAACACTCATGTTAATTTGTCACAACATCCACTTGAGCTACATCGCCCGAATACAAAACTGTTCCGAAGATTTTACTAATCCTGACTCGTTCACACAAATCATAATATATTACATTTTCAATCATTCAAAATATCGTTGTTACAATAATTGGCCAATCGGAGTATACTTTATTTACACCAATCATAGTACTGAATAGTTCTGACCAATTATAGTTCAGTAAATTCATACCGATCGCCTAAAATAAGATACGTCACATTCACAATAGTTTTTATTAGTCAGCCCCATCTCGTTTGTTTTAAAGCTAATATGAAATAATACATTTTATTTAATAAAATAATTCATCATAAGCATAATCGTATTGAACACAACCTAACTGTTAACGTCACCGCCAGTAACGTAGTTAGTGGCATTAAGTTAGTAAGATTGATTCTCAGACTTTTTCGCTCACCGTCCACATTGTGAATCAAGAATTTTCTAGCGCCTCCAAAATTTTTAAACTTACCATCTGTTAAAAATAATAATTGCTGTTGCTGTTTTTAAGTTGTGCTCTTAAAAACACATGATTTTTGCTTTTCTATTTTTTAATCATCTTTTTATTTTTCCAATTTTATCACCTTTCAATTTTGCCTTTCTGAACTATCTGAATGCCCCCAATTTTCTGTGAGTCTTCTATAGTCCCCTCTGAAGGCCTCCAGCACCCACAGACGAACGTTATTGCCCACTTTTAGAACGAATGGTTTAAACAAAAAAAAAAAAAATAAAAAAAATAAAAATAAATCGTAAAGCAGTCCAGTCATACAATTGCCACTCTATTTCATTGTACAGCTTTCTCTTCAGCGTCTGCTAGCGAAAATGATAAGAAAAATCGTACACTTATAGTATGACACAAATACTTAACGCTGAGTTTAGATACTTTAATTTTACTAAGTTTAAACTTTAAATTTAGAGAAGTTAATAGAAGTTATGTTACAGTCTGATTCAACAAAGTAATAAGATTTAAAGTGAAAACCCAATGGTTAACTCAGTTACAAAAAATATTTAAATTATTTGTAATAGTTTTCTTTAACATTATAATTCATCTGATTTATTGTACAATAGTCATTTTTTGTTTTTTGTTCATTTATTTAGTAGTACATTAATAAAATTATTAAAATTTTGTGTATGAATTTGAACGAGTGCTTCCTAGTTGCCATACATAGTGTTTTATTTTTCAAAATCGTTTTTTTTTTCAGACTTTTTATAAGGAAATTATTATTTGAATCACCTAAATTAAACATCGTTTCCAAAATGTCTTAATTTCCAATTTTGCGCTGTTGCCGTCTTACATACATTTGTTACATGACGCATACACATAACGTTGTGTATTTATTATATTTATAAAAGGTGTATATGCGCGAATGTGCAAGCGCGTATTATCTATTAGTTAAAGGATTTGCCGTGTTGTAATAAGTAATGCATATGAAATTTACTGATTACTAAGAGTACCATTACTGAATAATTAATTTTATAAAAATAACGAAGACGTATTATGTTCATCTGCTGCAGTAGGCAGTCAATTACATGTTTTTACCCAGGGAAGATAGGTTTGAAATATAATCCATATATATTTTTATTTTATTAAGTGATAATTATTTTTCTGTATTTTTTTTTCTCGTAATTTACTAGTTTATCCTTTTAACTTATAATTGTTGTGTAATGTGATAAACAATAATATTTTCGTAGCTCATCAAAAACATTCTTAAAACAGACCTAAAATATCCATTGATTTTATATTTTGAGATTATGCACTGATTTATTATTCTTTAAAAATGCTTTTAAGTTTTTATCATCGTTTTTTTTGTATTTTTTTTTTTTGTTCCTTGTTACTCACGATGCTTTCATTTGATATAGTTTGTTTGAAACTAGAAGATCTCATGTGTATTCTATAAAGCTCATGAAAAATTCACGTATCCCAATAGATCTGAAGGAGACGAGATACGTCTAAAAAATATTCACTTGTGAAATTTGCGGTCGTTGTATGAAACGATCCTTGAAAACAAATATCTGGATTCTTTTTTTCCAAGATGATTTTTGTTCTTTTCCTTCTTTTTTATTACCTGAGTTACACTCAACTGAAAGATTTTGATTTAAAGCTAATATTTTTATATTTTAAATATATTTCTTAAGATTTATATCACATTAATGTATTTTTCTCTTTTTGATTATTATTTTCTGTCAGTTCTTTTTCACTAATTGCAATTTGTAAGTATAGGCAGTTTGTGTGTATAGAAATTTACCAAATATCTAGGTTAGATTAAATAATCTAAAAAGTATTTACTGAAGTAAGAACTTTTTTGGCGCGTTGTCCCGAAAACTTTTCTGATAGCCTTTTGCATGGAGAAAAAATTAGCTGACTAATAATCAAAAATCATCACGAGAAGCTGAGCATATTCATATAGGATAGAAGGACATGGAGTGAGAATTTACATATATATGCGTATAATATATATAGAATGAGAGGCGGGAGAAAAAACATCGATGATCCTTTGGTGATTCCCGATACACTTCTCTTTCATTCTCTCTCTCTTTCTGTATATTTACGCATATGCGCATTAACGTTTACATCAATATACAGTAAACAAAGACGTTGATTCTACGTCTATTTCTTTTCTCGTTTTTTTCCCCTTTTTCTATACAACGGCACGCACATACATATACTCGTACATTAATACAGTACAGAAAGACTGTTGTAATTACCCGGAGCACGTTGCTTTGTAGAATGGTTGTGTATATTTATTTGTATTGAAGTGTTTGTTAAGTTGTTTATGTAAAATTAATTTTAAAATGATTGTTTAAATTCAGTGTAAAAATAAAATATCAAATTTACAAGATATTAGGATAGATTTCATTCAAGAATATTTATTTCTTATGTTATTATCATAAAACTATTGTTTCATTTTTAGAAGAATCTATAATACAAATAATGTAAATATTACAGAAATTTTAGAAGATAATGATAATTCAAATAATATAAACATTACAGTAGAATAGTAATATAATGTATTAATATATTGTAAAAAAAAAAAATTTATAATTCATTATTAAAACATAAATTTTTTCTAACATGTAATTTAATAAAGAAAACTGATTTAATTTTTTTTTATCAAATTATTTAATTAACCATTACACTATATTGTAAATGATTTCTTAAGTAGTCTATTAGATCCTTTTAAATGAATAATCACATATATTAGAATCCGCAATAGAATCAAATATAATTATTAACCAATGATCGGTACTCATTGTTTTAAGTTTTTATGTTGGCCAGTCCCACGACTGGCTATTATTATTTTTTTTTTGCAAATAAAGCAGCAGATTTTTTTAATAATATCACTTCAACATTCATAGGAGAATAAAAAGATAAGTATACATAAAACCTAACTAAAAGTTAAAATATCAAAGAAATCCAAGTGATGATTTAGCATTTAATTAAATCTACATTTTTCTAAGTTTTTTAAATGCTTCTTTTGTGCTTCTTTTAAAAATACCAAAAAATTTTATAAAATACAATTTTGTAAGAAATTTGTATTATCAATACATTTAATTAAAAAATATATTGATAATTGATGACATATGTACATGATGCGAACCGAAAGATATGTTATCAATCTTTATCAAAAGTATTATTTAAAGGATAAACATCGGTGGACCTCATCAACTTAGAAACATGAGATACAAAAAGTAAATCAGCTTTTTTCTTCTTTATTAGCATGCACCCGGAACAGATTAATGCATTATTTAAAGTAAATATTTGTAAAAAAATTTATTAGTACTAAAAATTATCTTCAACTAGTTAGTATAAATTTTGACGAAATAATACAGCAGCTACATTGGTAAAATAGTTCTGTAACTAGTAAAATAGTGGAGTAGTTTTTAATAATGAATAAAATTACATTGCAAATGTATTAATAAATTAGATTAGCGATATAAAAATTGAAGCAGAAAAGAAAAAGTATAAAAATTATTGCTAATTTCCTATTTAAAAAATGAAAGAACACTTGATCTTAAAAAAACACTTGTTAAAAAAGCATTAATTATTCCTCATTCTGCTTCCATTTCTAGTTATTTTCTATCAATATGATAATGAAAGAAATTACTTCGTTAATATTAACCCCGCAAGAGCGTTAAATACTTTCGAATAAGATAATAGGCAAGAGATTCTTTAGCTTTATTAGTCACATTTAGTGAAAAAAGTAAAAATAGCATTAATAATTTTACGTAATTCCAATTTAGAAATTAAGAATGAAGTGTAATATTATAATAATTATTTTTTCTACACATAACTTAGAAGGTTTTGTGTAGAAAAAAAAAGTGGAATGGTTTGAATATTTTGATTTCAATAATTATTGAAGTTTTAAATAAAATTATATAAAAAGGTTATTTCTCCTAGCAGCTAATGAATGTTAGTCAGGCATTCGATACATTATATTTACGGGTAACTACTAATATATTTTTAACGTTTTTAAAAACGTGGAATTATGTTTAAAGTTAATTAATATTCCAGTTAGTATCAAGATTATTTAACATGTAAATGAATCAAAATACAAATCCTGTATAACTCTTTTTTTTTTCTTTTCTTTTTTTTTATTACGTTAAATATTGATCTTTCAATATTTAATGCTTGAAATATTCATTATGATGGTTTCAAATTCATTTTAAATGTTATTTTATAATTCTGTAGGATTAAAAGTTTAATAGTATTAAATAACAAACATTAGTGTTTATTATTAATTGTGGAAGTGTTAAAAATGTAAAATTACATTTGCTTAATTCTGCGTTCAAATATTAAAACACATATTTTGAGTGGTTCACGTGTTATGAATAAATATCATTCATTTTATTTTTAATAATAATCACTAAAAATTTATTTTGAACTGGAATAAATATTGAATTTATAAGGAATTATTTTGTTCGTTAGAATTTCAATTTAAAATAATTAAAACAAAAAAAAAAAAATAAAATATACGTTTGTTTTGATGGAGTTTAATTATTATTTAATTTAGTATTTGATTCTTAAGTTACTTAGGTTTTTGTATACGCTAAACGATATGTAGTTTTTTCGTTAATTTTATACGCTACATAATTCCAAGGACAAACGATGAAATCCCTTTAGGATTCCTGTTAATATATTCACGTAGAGGTTTAATTTTAGAAAAAAATAGATTTTAATTACATTATACATTTTAGTCGTTTTATAAAACCGTTTGTCTATTGCATGTTATTCCGGTTTTCTAAAAAAACTTCTATATTTCAATCGTTTTTGAGCGAATTTAGTACCACAGTTTGTGTGTGTATTGTGTATTCCTCTCGAATGTGAATTTGTCTCATTCGATTGTTTTTCCTTCGTACATTGAACGTCTTTATTAACTCTTTTTTCATTTTTCTGTAATTTGGGTTTCTGGATGGAACTTTGGTATATCTGCTAAGAATACTAGAGGCAGTGAATGCGGGTTAAAATCCGATAGTAGGAGGTTGTCTGCAGATAATCTGTGGATGGTGTTTTCGATCTGGAGGCTGTGACAATAAGCCTAATGAGAAAAATGAGATGATCACATTTCTCCATCGTAGAAAAATAGCTTTCGTATATCAACTTATTACTAATAAATAATCATTTATTGTACAAAATATATCTTTCGTAATTTTTTATCTTTGTTCTGTGACATTACAACTTTACAACTGCAGGCTAAGAAACCTGCAAACCTGTTGGAATTTTTATTCTACCAGAATGTAATATATATATATATATATATATATATATATATATATATATATACACATAATATATAATACAAATAAGTTTGTATTTATATTAATACGTTTGTATAATATATAAATATATTACGTTTTTTTTTTAATTGTATATTCTTCCAGATATTTAACTTATCCGTTATCTCTTCATTGAAGTCTAAAGTCGGTCTAGGTTGTGGTCTATAGTAATTTTATGTTTAGTATTTACATTTTTATTGTTCTTCTACTATTAAAATTACGTTTTATTATAATGTGTGATATATAATAAAAATTTCTTTTAATTATTGGAAATTTTCTGTATAGAATATCATTTAATTTTCCTACTGTTTGAAACGGATTGCAATATACTTCAAGACTTACATTTAAAACTGTCACTTGATTGATTATGTGATAAATAATCAGAACGATATGTTACCTACGTTGTATTAGTTCAATGAAGTGTGACTTTCTGCTTTGTCGCTTTTCGCGCTTACCAAATGTTTTAAAGAGGATTACTTGAAACGCATTAGAGCTGAAAAGGTAATTATGTTAATAAGACTTTAGGCGGGACGTAGGAACTATACCGAGCTTCTCTTTGCTAGGATCCGAATGTTATTAGATCTGAACCTTGTTGAACATTGAACAGTGTTCCTTAGTCAGATGATCGGCCGGGTAAGCTAATGGATTCGCTACGTAAGCGAGTGAGTCAACGAAGAGCCCTGTAAAAGCTGTTGATTGTATTTAGTGCTACGAGTTCAGGAGCGGTGACGACAGAGAAAGGGGTAAATGTCTTTATCACTTTACCCTCAAAACTACAAATTGCCGACCCGTTTGTTCACTCATTCTGTTTTCACCCTCTTTCGTTCTATTTTTCCCCCTTGCTCCTTACAAGCTTACTTTCTTCGTATTCTAGACTACCCTTCCGCAAATTCACTCTAAACAAGAAATAAAAATTATACTTGTATATATTTTTTACTTCTTTAGAAAAAAAACTTATTTAACGTTTAAAAACATAACGTATCCAACACTACAAATCCAAAAATGTTCATTACAAAATCGATTTATTTTCTGAAATAAAGATTTAGCTTTTATTTATAATTCACATATTTTCCTTCTACGTTATTGAAAAGAAAATTTATTAAATCATCAAAAAATATTAATCAAGTTATCACTGTTGTTTTAAATTATGATTAAGGATCCGGAAAACTTAAAAGTAATTACTTTTGTTTAACCTACGTTCATTTAATTCCGATAATCTTGTTATCAGAATGCTATGAGAAATTATCTCTTATTTAGTTATAGTTTATATTTTCGATTACACGAGAATAAGTAAACTAATTTTACTTATGTTAGCCTAAAAGGTTTTCATTATTTTTTCAGTTCATTGATTTTACTGAGATTTAAATTGGCCTATATAGTTAAAATGCATCTAGAAAAGACGTATTTTTAAAAATACCCTACGGATTTTATGTATTATAGTTCTGTATCACTTAACATTTCAGAACTAAATTGCGATAACTTCCTAATTCTTTATTTTTGTATCTATAAAATATATATTAGAAATAATTTCCAGTAACTAAACCAGTTGAATACACTGAAAATGTAAGTAAAAATGTTTATTACATAATGTATGTATGTATATATAATATATTTTTTATTATATAATAAATTAATTATTTTGATTGTTTTATCAACAAGAAAAATATTTTACATTCATTCAAAAAATCAATTAATATTACATTTCAATGTCGACGCTTTGAAAATATGTGCAAAATTCTATATATTTTTGACTATATTGCCTTTTTTATTTTTTTTAAGGTATATTTTATAAAATATATTCTCTCTATTATAAATATTTTACACATTAAGCAATAATTCTTTTTATATACATGCAGTTTAAGGCATAAGATAAAAAATTATGTCCCTTATTTTATATTGCATAGCATTAAAACTGTTATAGAATCCAATTGTTGTCATGTTAACATTAAATAGAAAGAATGCAGTGATATGCTTGTGATAAAGGAAAAATGAGGGGAAATAATTTGTAATCTTTTTGTTCCTTAATTCTATAGAAGATAAGTTCTCCCGAAGATAAATACAAATATAAAAGTATTTTTATAAACTTGCCTGAGAAAACCTTTTATTTTATAATTATCTTTGCTGATTTATTGTTGATTTCATTGCAATTAGTATTACTATTATATATATCATCCGATTTATTTTTCCAGATGTTTTAAATAATAAGATAAGATATTATTTTAAGTCATAATAAGATAGTATATAATGTTAAGATAAGATAATCTTTATAAGATTTTACATAATAAGATAAGATGGGTTAAGTGATAGGAGAAAGTGTCATATCTTTGCCTGATTTCAAAACCGGAAAGACTTGATATTAAAATTTCTAATTTCTGTAAAATACATTAAAAATATTACGTATTTACTGACCCCCATAGGAGAAGACATCCGGTCTGTGTCTATCCCGATCGCCACACCATCCCCTCCGTTCCTAGCTCTTTTGGGCTTGACCGGTGTTCGTATTTTAGATCCACTAAACTTGATAACACAACACAGTCATCTGTTTGGCTTCTGTCAGGATGCCACCGATGCAGAGACCTTTCAGCAGAAATTTCTGTCAGTGTATTTACTCAACTTACTACCGGCTTCTTATAGCCTTTTCCAGCCATTACTGCCTACCACAACTTACAACCTTCAACTATCTATCAAATTACCCGATTCACGGGTGAGCGATCCCATCTTTCTGTAAAACCGAAGTTTCACGAAAAAACTCTTCCTACATCTAATTTCAACTAGATTGTCACTCTGATATATATTACTTGATTGAGTCTTTAAATTCAAAAATACTATCCTCATATGAACAAATTTAATTAGCCCCTAACGAAAATATACCCTATTTCTCTCTGCTCTGACCCGCTTTCCGGAGCATGATCAATGCCTACACCCTTCCACACTTCTAACACAAAATTCTCTACATATCCATTCTAACAACGAATATCTCATCTAATGGGGGGGGGGGCCATTAGCCACCCGGGTTGCTATTATATCAATAACAGCATAAGACTCCTTCAGTTGTCTTCCGCTGTGCTAAGAAAGCCCACAAAGCCTCTAAGGAAGCCCACAACTATGTTCCATTCCCTTTCGGTTTTTCCGATTAACTTGCAGATCAAAACCAGAATTGTTCCTTGCAACCTCTCTAGCTATTTTGGTACGTTCAGCTTCGTACCTGGGGCAGGTATATGGTACATATGGTGCACACTATTTGTAAATTTACCACGTTCAGAAAGAAACTGTGTAACATGCTGATTGGAGGAGATCAACCTAAATACCTGCATATTCTCGTATCAGGAAAAATACCTTGCGTGAACCGACCTTCGGACGATTTAGTCCACCTTAACTGCCATAAATGGAAACTTTGGATTCTATTTCTTTTATGTGCCCAGAGGTAAGTTGCCCCTGCCTTCTTGGCATCATAACGTAATTGGCGCTCAGTCACATGAATAATATCAATGGATTTAATACCAGAAATAACAAGGACTGCTTTCTGAGACAGTCCTAAAGAGACCAATCACAGATAAAAATAGGAGACTCTGGGTTCTTAAAAAAAATATAACATTTGTACCTCATTCGATGGGCCCAGACAAGTGCAGCTTACAGCTTTATTGTATTTAATACATAGTTATATAGAACAGACACGGTTCTGAAATTAGAGCCCCTATCGGGGTGAAATGCTCTCCGAACACGAAAGAAAGCTGAACAATCCATAATGGGAGCATGATTTGGTTTGCTGGCATTTCTCCCGCCAACACCCCATTCGGTCGCCCTAGAGCATAAAACCGAATGTCTGTGCCACGAAGGACTACTTGTACCTAAAAACGTTTTCATGCGACCATTTATCAAAGCTCCTAGAGC
>JAAAKQ030321496.1:0-26581 GCA_010016005.3 Zanna intricata
TTTTTTTTTTTTTTGTTTAACCTCCGGAACCACCGTTAAGGTATATCTTTAGAGGATAAGATGAATGAATTGTAGCGTGAGTGAAAAATGCCATGCCTGACCAGGATTCGAACCCGGGACCTCCGAATGAAAGATCTAGTGCTTACAAATTATTAACTAGGATAATTTAAAGAATATAATGAGAGGTGTAACATGTACTAGATGAAAATCAATTCAGTTTATGACATAGCAAAAGTACATGAGAAATAATCTTAGCTGTCAGATTTATTTTAAAAAGCATAATCAAGAAATATGCTACATGTTTAGCAACTGATAAATACAATAGTAAATAGAGTTCAAGATTCTGAGAAAAATATATTTGCAAATAGAGAAAGAAATGTTAAAAAAAATCAGGTAGCTGTAACAGTAACAATAAGAACAGAACATAAAGAAAGGAAAACTGATATAAAAAGGGGTGAGGCAGAAACATAGCAATTATATATCAATCATACCTATTTATTTTTAATTAGTGCAAGATTGAAGCAATAAAACAACTGAGGAAAAATTTAAGACCAGAGTAATACTGAGTATATAAAAAAAAAAATGTTAAGATTCATTGATGGAACTGTTATTTTAGATGGAAACAGAAATCCTATAAATATAATAATGGTAGGTAACATTCATTGATCAGGGAGTTAGTATGTTGAAAGTAAAATAAAGTCAAAGATATGTGAAAAGTAGTAAGAGAGTAAGACAAAACATAATATAAAATATTACTGCAAAAGTAATAAAATAAAAAACGACAGATAAAGTAAGAAAAGCAAGAAAACCAAATCAGCACAATTTCCCAGAGAAGTTTTTATACAAAAAGGAAATCTGTTAGAAACTAATGTAGCTTAAGGAGTTTGAAAGAGATTGTTACAAATAATAAAATTTAGTAAAGCTCTTTATGAAGCAAAATATGAAAAGTATGAAAACCAGAAAGAGAAAATTTGTAGGCTCTAAAAATGTGATTTAACAAGAATGCCAAAGATTAGTTTGATTGATATAAATGTTTAAGACAAAGTATGTAAGTGAATTGAATTCATGCAGTATCTTGTAAAAAGAACATTGATGAATCGTACATTAAGACACCTGTGATAGTAAATTCTATCGTAAAAGGAAAATTACAGTATAGAATCAACAAAAAAAGATACGAGATTAAAGGTTAAAATATTATATAATAAATATTAAAGATAATTACGATCATAAGAAGATAGTGTGCTAAGATACCTAGAACACAAGGTATGCAACTAATTAGAAAAACCTGGTCACTTATTAGACATGTATTATAACAACAATTAACTATCATAAATATTTTCACAGAGATGGTAATCGATTTATTTTATCAAAACTATAACACAAAAGCATTATTGAGTTTTTTTAATAAGTTTAATCACAATAAAAATAAAACTAATATTTTAACACAATGTACAACTACTTTATCAAAAACTGTTATACTTACGAACAACTTCTTCATCAACATCGACTAAGAAGTCATCTTTAAAAAACATATATCCAATAATAGAGAACATATAAACCAGAATAAGTGCAAGCACAGCTGTTAAAATAATTGAACGACCATTACGTGTAACCGATCTAATAACATTTAACAGAGTTTCTTCTCTGTATACAACATCCAACAACTGTAAAGAGAAAAAATTTAATTTTACTGGTTTCAATAAAATAATAAATTATAAGATAATATTTAATTAAATAAATAATTAAAATAATAATATGATTTATTTTATAAAAATTAATTAAATAATATTTATTATTAAAATAATTTAAGATTTAGTTAAATTAATAATATTTAATTAACAATAATAATAATTAATAATTTAATACGTATAGTATTAAATAATACTATAAAATGAAATAAAAAATAGTACATTAGATGAATAAAATCTAAAACTGCAGTTAATACTTACAAGAACAGAATAAAAGAAGGGATGCATGCAAAGACCCAGTACACAAAATACTACATATGATAAATGATAAAGAATTTCAGCATCAGCAACAACCTGTCGAACCTTCTTCGTAAAAGTTCCTTGATTACCCATGATACTAATGAGATGTATTCCTTTCAAAAATACCTAAAATAATCAAACATTGCCATTAAAAATTGATACACAAAATATGAAGAGAAGTCAGAAAATGATTCCCTCATCATCAGTTGCAGATACTGTATTGCTTACAGCTAGTTAGTTCTTAAATGTCACTTTGTTTAGTACTTGTCTGCTCTATATGACAATCGATCAACTCCCAACATGCTCTTCTGTTGTAGATAGTTTAACAAAAGTTATTATTTTATATGCGAGTACAGAAGGAGAGTTGTGATCTATTACGAGTTAAGTTGTGATACCGGGTGATATTCATCATGACCACGAAACAGTTTACGATGTTAATGAGTTGAGTGTACACCAAGTATGTTATCAGTGTAGTATTATTTATTATTTTCTAATAGTCAATTAAGTGCGATGGGTACTGCATAATATTACAATATAACCCTAAAAAATTTAGAAGTAAATTCTATCTATCATAAGGCACCACACCATCTGAGACAACATTCACGACTGTTTTGGCTACTGAAAAAATGAATGCAGCCAACGGTCCAATAAAAACTGACAGAAGAGCATAAAAAAATTATATACATATGTCTCTTCCTTATCTTTTTTATTTTAAAAAGATAATGAATTCTTGGACAGAATCACTACTGGAGAAGCAACATGATTATTAGATTACCATTCTGATGAAAATTCTCAATCGATAATGTAAAAGCATTTAGCAAAACCTGAAGTGCAAATATGGTAGCATCAAGTTTCCACCTTTCCAACTTTCAAAAAACATGATTTGAGTCCCTAGATAAGCACAATATCCAAGAAGTTGACTAGCAAAAATACATAGTATTTTTTCAAAGTATGTATAATTTCAAAATACATGCACACATGCACGCACAAACAGTCACTCAAAATAAATATATTTTTGTTTTAAGCTAAATAATAATATCAAACACATCCATAATCAAGTAACAAAAATAGGCACTTATTGTTATAACTGAGTTCACTTATTTCATTTCTAATGCTCTCTGACATAGAAAAAGCAATAGTCAATGACATTTACAGAAAGATTTTTCTGTTCACAAAAAACAAAAAGTGCTAAAATAATGGATAAAAGAGTAACAGGATAAAGAGAGTTAACAAGTTTTAGTAGTTGAGGTGACACTGCTGGTGAATATTCACACTTAGTGCACTTTTTTTTTTTTAGGGTATAAGATTTTCATTTTTTTATGTTGATAGCAGAAACAGAATTTTTATGTAGTAGAATTTTTTTTCTTCAAATGAATATATCAAATGTACACATTAACTTACTGTTAAAGTACCAAGCATCCACAGTGTAGGCTCAGGTCCAGCAGAAAATATCATACGAAGTATTGTGGAAGCTACAAGAGTCCTAATACCAGATTCTCTTGGAAGAATAATAGCAATTGCAGCAGAAACCAGCATCACAGCCCAAATAAGTACTGACAGATGTTGACTTAACTCTGTAATAATAAAAGTAGTAATAGTAATAATAATATTATAATGCCCTGAATAATACCCGACCCCTGTATCCATGCAAAAACATCTATGAACAGAGGTCGGACAATGATACAGTACTTCAGGGTACCTTAACTTATATTGGCTAATAAGGCAACACTTATGCTCAGGAGCTCCCCTGTGGAGTACAGGATCGATGGTCCCGAGCTGTTCCAGCTGGTTGCATTTGTGCTTCTCGGTTGACTGTTTACAGCAGCAGCAGGAGGAACATTGTCATCTGTTTGAGACACAGGGTGGAATGCAGACGGGAAGGGTTCATCCCTCTTCTTGTTTGTCGAGAAGAGCAGGAAGTCACCCAATCGCTTAAGTCCTGCTTGGGATGAACCAAGTGAGCAAGGAACAACGTCTTATGCTCTGCTTTAGCATCATCTAGTAAAGCTGGTGACTGCAAGACCCCCAGTTGGCAGGTTGGCAGTTGGCTCTTGTTACCCAGCCCCCAAGGATCTACATCTATGGTCTCTGTTAGTTCTCGTTAGCAGTTTGCCTTGCCCACATTAATGTCCCATGGAGCCGCTTCTTCCCCAACTTTTCCTCTGCCAATCTGGTATTCTTGTCATGCGATTCCTCGCATGTGGCACCAATCATCTCAGCTAAAGACACTCTGTGCAACCCCATAAACTCTGGTGTTCACCAGTACACGGATTGCTTCCAGTGCCTTGGAACTCTGTAGGGCATGGAGGCGTTGCATGAGAAGCAATCAACTGCAAGGTCAAAGCAACCACGGCTTCAGTACCAGCAGCAATGTTACCAAGGGCTACTGCCCCTGAGAACTTTTTGTGAGTCTCTTTTTGTAGATTTTATTGACACTGTATTTTTTCACCAGCCATGTGGACCATGTGCACTACTGTGCACTATCTGGGATTCTAAACAAGATATAGCAGTGGTCGCTGCTGGTCAAGTCCTCAAGGACTCTCTAGTTCTGGACAAGCATGACCAGCTCTTCAGAGGTGAAGGAAATATCTGGAATGGTCTCTCAATATCCTGGATGGCAGAACATCATCATGTTCCCTGTATAGAGGACCACAAGTCCAGTACATGGCGCCATGTCCAAGATGTATTTCCCTCTGGAGTCAGTATGTCCCAAACCCTACTGTACTGCGCTGGAATTGAAGTCTGTTGGTAGCAGCAAGGACAACATCTTTCAGTGTGACAATCTTCCGGCGGAAGTCTGCTATTGGGTCATTTGGGGTGAGGTAGCAACTAAAAATTTCATCCCACTGCAACAGACCCAAACGAATCCCTCACCTGCACTTGTCTAAATTTGAGTTCTGCTGCAATATGGGTTCCAAATTGCAAGTCTTGAGCGAGTCCTGGAAGCATTGGGAATTGCCCCAGTCCCAGTACTGCTCATTGATCAGCACCAAGTCTCAGTACCTGTTAGCTCTCTAACTGCAGCAACAGGTTACCAGCTAGCCGACTCCTGTTGAGGTTCGCCTGTATAACACAGAATGTCCTAGTCTTCTCTTCACCTGCTTCAGAGCTTTGTGGAAGACATGATACTCCCTTGTTAAAGTGTGTGGAGGGCCAACTATGAGGCACTCACCTTTTTCTAGGCAAAGCATACACTGAGAGGGGTGGAACATGCCTTACGTCTTGTTCTCCCCTGCCCTGCACTTACAGAAGAGCCGGTTCCTGACAGGGCCCTTATATCCATGAACCAGACACCCATGCTCATGTCACGGCACCTGAAACACCAAGAGACCTGTATTCTAAGCCTAATCTGGCAGTACATCCAGCCAATCCTTATCTTGGATTGACTGAGTAATCTGGTAGAGTAACCTTCTTGCTCATCACTATTACTGCTACCTTCTGCTCCCTAACATTAGCATTGGTAATGGTAACCCTGCAGTCTCCTGAGATCTCTTCTTAGTGCTGCTTCCACATCCTTCTTCTCTGTCACGCAGTCCAAATCTCGGATCTCCAGCACTTCTAGCATTTCCAGACTGCAGACTGCAGCATCTTCTCCAAGTACAGCCTTCACAGCAGCAATGAAGGTGGCTGTACTTTATATCAGTTAAAAATTATATATCTAATTAATATTCATGTTAAATTCTAATGAGATTACACTGGTCAACATAAAATTTGGTACTGTAGAGGGAATAGGTGTTCTATGTAGTATTTTATAAGTTGAATCTGAATATGTATTCCAAAGTAATCCATCATGTAACGTTTTCAAGTTACAACCCCTTAGATTTATTTGTTCCATCTTTGTTCTATTTAGATAAAAATAAAAATTAATTAATTTTATTTAGATAAAATAAATTTTATTTGTTCCATCTTTGTTCTTTTGTTCTATTTAGATAAAAATTATGTATCTAATTAATATTCATGTTATTTCCTGGAACAAATACAAATAAGTTACGACATCTGTATGTTTGCTTATTCACATTTGATGTATATTGTGTGCAGGGTGTAGACCAATATTAGACACATAACAATCAAATGATGTCATTTCATGTCAAGCCAGACATGTATAAACATATCAGTGAGTCAAGAAATGAGTAATTCAATGTGAAGAAATTTTCTTCAGTATGAGTTCAACACTTGGTATGACTTGCTGTGTTATTTCGTTATGGGAAGTGGTTTTATCATACACATATTATAAACATTGTTTCATAAGCGATGCCATACATTTAGTAAAAGATTTTTAAAGAGAACAACTTTTGATATTATTTTATTGAACATTAAGATTTGTTAGGTTTTGTGCATGCATGCGTGTGTGTGATGTGTTTTATTGCTCTCCAACATGAAACAATTTTAAGAAGTATTTTAAGTAATTAAGTATTTATCAATTAAATAATTTTAATTTAATTATAAATTGAAACCTAATTATGTTTATAATTAAATATTTCTGTAATATCTTATCTTACTTTTATTCATTAAAACCTTTTTGAATTTTACAATGAATAATAATTGGGCTTGTAAAAGTTCTCAAAATTTTTTTTATGTCTGTGGAGAATTCACCAAGAAAAGTCAATGAAAACCAATATCGAATCTGCTGAAAACTTCTTAAAAACATTATTTTGACTGTCTCTTGAGAGACCGATAAATCCTGGGCTCTATATGTAACGTGCATCAAGTGCTACATTAAACTAGCCAAGTGGTCAAAAGGAAAAAAAGAGCATTTGCCTTTTGGTATATCTATGATTTGGCAACAGCCTACTAACTGTTATGATGACTGCTATTTTTGCTTAACAAATGTTACTGGTTATATACAAACAATAAAAATAGTATTGCATACCCAAATGTTCATTTAGGCTATGAGACTGGTACTTCATGGAATTCATTTACTGATTTCAATTGCTCCGAGTTCTTGGAAAGAAATTTCTGATCCCCTGAAGGCTCAAATGATTAATCCTCAATTTCAATAGATATTAATCACATGCCAGAAGAATCAAATACTGGACCTCACCTTATCACACAAGAACTGAGCGACCTGATTTGTGACTTATATTTGTTGAAACAACATACAGAATTCCTAGGTTCCATCTTAAAGAATGGAATTTATTAAATAAGGATATTAAAATTCAGTGTATAGAAATCAAAATGAAAATTTACTGAAATACTTTAAAAGATGGTTTAATTTGTTCCTGTCATGATGTTAAGAGGCGGCTATTGTCTGAACTGGACAATGAATATCTTATTCATGATTGGCATTTATTTATAGACTAATTAGAAAGAAGCTTAAAGGCAGTGTTGTTGCATAACTTGAATAAGTTTTCTTCTATACCAGTAGCACATGCTATATGAATGAAAGAAATATACCAAAATATGTCAAAAATATTATAAGATATAAAGTATGATGAACACTAAAGACAAATCATTGTTGATCTGAAAGTGATAGGATTTCTTCTTGGTCTACAGAGTGGCTTTAAAAAATATATATGTTTCTCGTGTTTGCGGGATAATCAGGTTACAGATAAACACTACGCAGTTAAAGACTGGCCAAAAAGGAATCAGTTTACCTCAGGAAAAGAAAATGTCAATATTCCCCTTGTTGAAGCAGATCATAATATTTTACCACCTCTACACATAAAACTTGGCCTGATGAAGAATTTTGTAAAAATAATAGATGAAGATCGAGACGACTTTAAATATTTAGGTTAGGTTTTTTCACAATTAAGTGAAGCCAAATTAAAAGAAGGAATATTCATCAGGCCACATATAAGAAAATTAATTTGTAGATATATTTGACAGTAAACTGAATCCTAAAGCAGCATGGAAGTCATTCAAAGATGTTTTTACTGGTTTTCTTAGAAACAAAATAGTTGAAAACCGTGATCGGCTTATAAATGAACTCTCAGTGAACTATAAAAATTTAGGTGCAGAATGTCATTGAAAATTCATTCTTTACATTCTCATTTGGACCTTTTCCCTTCAAACTCGGTTGACATCAGCAAAGAACAAGGAGAAAGGTTCCACAAGATATATTGCAGGTGGAACAATGTTATGAATGCAGATGTCATGAATCTATGAGTGACTACTGCTGGATGATAAAAAGAGAAGACTTCACTGACAACAAAAAGAAAATAAGAAAAAATAAATTACGATAAATGTAAATGTCTGCAAAATAAAAGAAGGAATTTTTATTGTAATTATTATTATTTTTGTATTCTATTATTTAAGAAGTTTCTCAATATTTTAAAGAGTCGTAACTAAATATCTGAGGGTGATGAAGAAAAACTGATTTCATTTTAAGTTTCAGCATAAAAATACATTCTAATTCATCTACTTTTATCTCAATTCCAGATTTTTTTTGTTGACTTGTGTTATCAATTGAAAGAAATTTTAAGTTAAATTGATTTAACCAGTCAAGTCCCACCCAACCAACTGATTAAGATTCAACTTTATTAAGTATACATACATATATATATATATATATATATATATATATATATGAAAGATTTGAACAACTAAGGTTGGCACTTTTTATAACTGTATTCAACATAATGAAAAACATCTATAACATAACACAAACCTCTTGCGTGGAGATTTATTTTGATAGTATATTGACTGATGATTTTGGGGTCCATCTGGTTCCAACCTTTCTTCCAACATCAAACAAACACTGTTCTCATTGAAATATTATCATACAACCTAAACAACATTAAAACATGCTTAAACTCTAAACTTACACTAAACAAAACAGCATTCTTTCTTCAAATAAATAGTGCCTGTATGCTTACAGGCACTATGAGTATGTATGCTTGAACAAGAAGTTAATAACATTAGTGTCAAGTTTCTCAAGATGAGAAATTTAAATAGTAGAAAAATAACAATGACAGAGAGCAATTGCAAAGAGCTTATGTAATCTGGACACTTAAGATACTACAGTAATGACTCAGAAACTATCACACATAAGCTTTAATTATAAATTAACTATACATTATGGAAACAAATATTAGTTAATATAGACTTACTTGGTACAGCATCTGTAAAAGGATAGAAAAATGCAACAATGAGATTTATCAGAACAGCACAATTGAATAATATATTACTCCAGACAGACATGTAACTGCTCACCCAGAACAATGCTGGCTGACCTGAAATCAATGAAAAATATAACGCATTAAAATTCTACAAAAAGGGTTGATTTTAACATTTCATAACTTTCAGTTTAATAAACAATTTTAAACATATTAAACTTACTCATCGGATTAACATTTAATGTGTCCTTATTACTTACCAAGATAAGTAGGTTACATACTGAGGTGTACTCATTAAAAATAAATTCAGTTTCAGGCAAAGCATTAGCACATACATCATACTAATCTTAGGAGTCAGACTGAAGGAAAAATCTATCTATATGGGTCTTACATATCTTATAAAGCAGTGGTCTCCAAAGTGAGGTACGCAAAATGATACTTGGAAGTACACCAAAGAAATAGGCTTACAATCACTTGTGAGTGCATGACTGTATATTGTATGAGTGTGAGGTTCTCTCATTGGTCGCTGTCTGGTTTCACCAGCAACTGGAGAGCCCAACATCATAAATGCACTGGCTTTAAAGCGCAGGCACACGAGACTTTATGGGAAGCAAAGCACTCTGCCTTTGGAGGGAAGGTACCTCCTCTTAATTTTCAATCAGAAACTGCTATCTTCGTGTGCATGCACTTTAAACTGGTGAATTTGTGGTGCTGAACTAGTGTCTGGTTTCAGATCTGGTCGCTCAATGGGCCATTGTGTGAGCAGCTAGTATGTCGTGTATATATATCATCATTGAGAGAATTGTATGAACTGTACAAAACTAATATAGATAGTGGTGTGTATTATAATAATTGTGATTATATGACTTAAATACTACTGATTTTAAACTCCTTATAAAATGGATAAATGGTTAAAAAAACTGCCTGCAAAGAAACGGCAAGGTTGAAGATTATTCTGATAGTGTTTTTACTTTTGGTGTGCAACAAGAAAGTTGATACTAATAACTGTTCCAAGTTCATTAGCAATCATGCCAAGAGATGAAAATATTAATAAAGTGGCGTGTACAAAATGATTGTAACAGAAAGTTCAAAATTATCAAGCAGATTACTTAAAATTTGGGTTTACATCAAAGATAGTCACCAATGAACGTTGTCCTACATGTGTACTATGTTATGAGATGTTATCTAATGCTTATATGAAACCAACAATGTTATTAAGCATTTAAAAACCAAACATCCTGAATATGAACACAACTGCTGAACAATATTTACAAGCAGTAATACTCAAGTTAGTCATTTAAAAAGATTTATTGTACTTAATGATAAATGTTTAGAATCCTCTCTTCAGGTTTCTTCTTAACAACAAAAGATAAAAAGCCATACCCCATTGGCGAAACACTTTTTCTTTCTGCTGCATTAAAAATTATGTAATAATTCACAGGGAATAATATGGTGAGAAACTAAAATGTAATTTCCGACAGCAAATACCATTCTAGGCATATACTACTGCTGATGATTTAAAGAAACAATTACTAAAACAAATTACTCAGTGTGGAAAATTTACTGTACAACTAAATGAAAGCACAGATGTCGCCGACTTTGTTCAGTTAACAGTGTTTATTAGATGTTTTTAATAATGAATTGCACAAAGAACTACTTTTTTGTGAGCCACTTAAAAAAGATTTACAGGGGAAGACATCTTTTCAACAGTGAATGGAAAAACTGTGTACGTTAACTAGAGATGGAGCAGCTGGTTTAACTGAAGAAAGAAAGGATTCAAGGTAGAGGTAATTCAAATAGCACCCCATATGAAATCTGTACACTGTAGTATTCATCAGTAAGCCATTACAGCAAAGAAATTCGAGTCCGAAATACAATGTGTGCTGCAGGATGTTATCAGTGTAGTTAATTTTGTAAAAACAAGATCCTTGAATAATAGAATATCTTCTATAATATGCAATGAAATGGGCAGTACCCACAAAAATCATCTGAATCACACAGAGTTTGTTGGTTAAGTCACTGAAAAGTGCTAATAAGAGTCGTCAAACTGAAAGATGAATTACACATTCAGGAGATTAAAATATTAAAAAAGTAAAAAATTAAAATGAGAACACAGTCATGACTGAATGTCAATATACTGAAGATAATATAGCGCATTCTGGTGGAATAAAATATAATTAAAGGAAACCATGATATAAATATGATAATTTAGTAGTTAATCATTATTATCTCTTTGTATTGGTATTTAGGACATATTTAAAGACCAGACAAGGTGCAATACAGACAAAGTGCATTACAAATCAAAGAATTTATCTATTTAAAGAGTATTATTAAGTAACAATTTATATAACAATAAAAAGTATTACTAGACATTCTTTGGTAATACGAGAATACATAATTGATGGAATATAAAACAGAAAAATAAATATTAAAAGGATAGTAAAACAAAGTTGTGATGAACAGAAGAAAAATTTTTAGATATGGGTCTGTTTTAAGATGATAAGCAGAAAAGACAAGAAAAAAAGATTAGAATAACAATAATTATATATCAAGGTATTATAAGACATGTTAAACGTGTAAATACAGAATCTTTTTTCTCATGTTGAAAAAGAAAAAAGAACACAGAGTGCTTGCAGATATACGTGGACGTATAGATTTACGTGGACAAAAAATACATTTTTTAAGAAATAATATTTGCTCTAAGATCTGAAAATGAGTAAATATATTTACCCTTTTAAGGTAACCCTCAAAGAAAACCCTCAAACCAATGTCAACAAATTTTGTTTCCCCAAAATTCAACACTCCCTTACATCTAATAATTAAGATGCATTTCATACTATCCCTTCCTGATACAAAACCCTTGATAATCAACCAACTCCCATCAATATTAAAATTAAAAAAAAATAATAAAACAATTCCACAAGATAATTGAAACAACTCAGAAGTTTAAGAATAAATCAAGGCCTAACTTATAAAAATGAGTCCAGTGAATGTTGTTGCTAAGAAAACATAATGATCCTGGTTAGAAATAATCCTAAATCATTATTTAAAATAAGAAAATAATAGATTTCACACATTAATAGATAAAAAGAAATTTTACCTCTTAATTTTTTCTGCCATTTCATCTCATTGAACATGTCTTCCGTTCTCTCAAAGAAGTCAGAGACTTTAGAACCCTGATCATCCCTTTCTGCGGTATGAAGTATTTTAACTTTTGTATCATGTGTTATATATTCACATATCTCAGGTATTGGGAACACAATCTGCTCTAATGTTCTATCATGTCGAACAATCTATCAAAATATTAAAAAAATAAAGATATACAATTCAAAAGTTGCAGCATAAAATCTTATTCAGCTAAATTGTCAGTCAGTTGGGACAATAAAATAATGCAATTCAATGAAAATCTATACAACATTTCACAATGCACAATTTTAATTACAGATTTTTTACTGGATTAAAAATTGTGTAATATTTCTGTTAGATAACTTAAATATCTAAACTGAAAAAAAACACAGTAAAAATTTTTTTCTTTTGTTTGTTTTCCATCTACGATAATCATATCCTTTTCATGCTCATCTATTGTTCTTCCAGATTACTGAAAAAAATTGATAAATATTTTATTCAGAGTGGTAAATAATTATTATTACATATATCACATCAAAAATGTGTAGTGTGCTATTCCATCGACAACAAAAAGGAACTGCTTCAGTTTATTGGGATGAATCAAGAGAAACTATGGTAAAACCCATGATCAGACCATCACAAAATATAAATATATATATATATATAGTGGTAGACACACACACACACATGCATGCGCACACATACACACACCTACATTTACACACACAGAGATGCACACAAATACACCGATTACCACTAAATCAAACAGTGTTGGTTCTCAGAGGAAAATCTCTTAATTTTATTTTAGATAAATTGGTGAAAAGATCTTTTAAATGGAAAAGGAAGAATATTCCATGTTTGTCATTTCTTGCACAATGAAGAGGACTGAATTTCATGACAATAGTTTTGTTGTCTGATTTAATAGAAATGGATACTGTTATTATTATTTTTTTTAAGAATATGTGGTTTTTATTCTTTGTCTGACCCAAATATAAATGCACAGTAATGTTAGAACTATCAGTTTACTAAAAATAACAAAAAATAATTAAGTTTCTGTTTTTCATAAATTACTTGAATAGTGTAGATACTTTGTAGTGATGTAACAGTTTTATTTCTTTTGTCTATTATTAAAAAAAAGATACATTAAATACTCAATTTCTAGAATTAAACTGTCACTACAACTGTGAAAAACACAATTCACAATATTTTGGAAAAACTTAAGAAAAAACAGAAATAAAAAATTTAACAATGAAGAAATTTATGAAACCTTATTGAAACAAGGATTTGCCAATAAAAATTAGCATCCAAAGATTCACATTTCTAATAGTTCTGGAATTAACATTTCAAATGTCACTTATCTGCTAAATCAAAAAAAAGTTTTGAGTCAGAAATGTAGACAAATGAAGCATTAAGATAAAACCACCGTATTTACATATTTTTAAATTTTTAAATCTTATTTTTCTTTTATTTCAGAGTATTTGTGGTATTAAACTGTTGAGTCCATATTTACATATAAGGGTAGCATGAAAAGTTCCAGGCCTAGATAAGAAAAAAAATTTTTCTGAATACATTTTGATTTACTTTTCAACATAGTCACCCATTAAGGTCTATATAATTAACCTAGCATTCTACAAGAACACTTATGCCGATTCGGAACATCGATTTATCCAACTCCTTAAAAGAACCATCTACGGTGGCAATAACTTCATTATTGGTCAAAAATTTCCTCCTTCCAAGCCATTTTTTTAGGTTAGGAAACAAGTGATAGTCACTGGGAGCCAAATCAGGTGAATATAGAAGGTGTTAAAGCAATTTGAAACATAATTCATTAATTTTTGTCATTGCTACAACTGAAGAGTGAGCTGGAGCACCGTGTTGATAGAAAAGTTATTTTTGTTTGCCAAATACTGATAGTGATAGAAGGATTAACTTGACTAAGACTGGCTGGAATTGAACGAGGTGTAGCATTTATACACATTTGAGTAGACGTTCCAGAATACTCAAGACAAATCAGAACTTCTGGGCAAAGCTGCAAGAATGTCCAATATAGTGGATGTAAGACAGAGAGCAACAGAGAGCCATCAATTCTGGTTTTGTTAATGTAACGGATCAGCGGTGCCAATTATCAATAAATTTACTTATTCTTGGTAACTAGTAAGGTTTGTAATCAAGATCGTAGTCTAGCTTTAGCATCAAAATACATTAATTGTAATATTACATGTAAAAATATTTCCAATAAAATATTACTTAATGAGGATCCTTCCCAATGGGAAACCTTCTTGTAAGTAAAATTCATTATTAAATACTGAATACTTAAAATAAAAAATTAATAACAATGGCATTTCTTTATTACGTCATAAACAACATGTAAATAAAAATTCAAGTAAAAGAAACTTTAAATACTGTAAAAAAATTACAAAAAATAAATCTACAATAAATTAAATATCATTATTCTAACTCCCTCTAAAAAATAATTATTATATATTTAATACCAAATTTTACTTATAAGAAGGTAAAATACATATAAAAAAAAAATAAATAAATATTATAAATGTGTAAGTAAAGTTTGAATATGATAATATGAGTCAACAAATAGTAGATTTCATATAATTATAAATCATCCAATAGGATAGCAGTATATATTATTATCAGTGATTTATCACTTCAGATTACCATTTAATAATCTGACTAAGAAGGAGTCTTTATTTTTAAATTTTTAATTATTAATACATCTGATAAAGTGGTGTGCACCAAACTACTGATGTGAATTTTTACAAAGAATGAACAATAACAGATATTTTTATTTTATTTATTACTGACAAATACATAAATATACATCCCTATCAATAACTTGCAATCACTGCTTCACTTCATTTCCTTCATATATTTTGTTTGTTCTAAGCGAATAAAAGGATTGTTTAGAAAGTTTTCGGCCTGACAAAAAAAATCCAAGAGTTTTCAGAAACTTTGTTTGAGTCGCCGTACAATGAATTTTTTTTTAAGTTGCTATACATATACAATAATGACGTTCCAGCTTTTTAATACCATCAGTACAATGCGATTGGTTCAACTCTGCAAAGTAAGTGGTTGCCTCAAATCTGAACTCATCATTTGAAGTGAATTGTCATCCAGCAGGCCACTTCAAGTTTGGAAAGAGGAAGTAATCACTAGGAGCCAAATTATGGAGTTTTACAACAACCCAAGAAATGTGTGAAGACATTACTGTGGTGAAAGAGCACTTTCTTTTACATCAGATATGGATGTTTATCTAAACAGCAACAATTGGTCCATTAGTGAAGCATATACTTCCCGGTGGTGTCCTGCCACTTTCAAGACAGTCTATGAGGACCACACCACAAGAATCCCAAAAAAAAACAATAACGATGATCTTTCCTGCAGATGGAACCATTTTCACTTTTAGGTCATTAAAAAGAATATAGATTAATTCAGAAATAAATTTTGACAATTACCAAGTAGAAGAAACAAATACATCACGTAAATAATTATTGAAGCTTTAGCTCGTTTCATAAATTGATTCTGTTTCAAGAATCAAAAAAAAAGATGTAAAACAGAAAACTCTTACTTCAATTTGTGCTGTATGAGAAGCGTAGTATTCTAAAGCCTGATTCATTTTTGGATCAATGTTACTTTCAGATGGTTTTAACAATGCTGCTAAATCTTTATTATGCTGAGCAAGCTGATGACAAAGAATATAAATATTATGCCCAACCTGAAAAAACATATCATAAAATAATTAACATTATTAATGGATACATAAAAATAATCTATCCTACTCTATCACATAAAAAATGATTATTCAAATGAAAAATATACAACAATTTTTAAAAGCACTTATTTTTCATTTTAATAAAAAAATAATTTAATTCAATTAATTTACAAAGATTCAATTGCAAACTTCTTTAATATAACTTCCAAATTATTCAGCTGCAATTTAATTGTTTTAAATTCAGTTAACTGGAACTAAATTGTTAGGATACAAATATAAATAGTTTTTTTGTTCTTTCCCTAAAACAACATAATGCCAGTTGTGCTTGAGTAGTTTCTTTTATGCGAGGTCGGAAAAAGATTGTTTTATTATACATTTCATTCACATCTGATATCAATACCAATAGACAAAAGCCATATCTAATAGTTTTACGTATTCAAATATACATAATTCAACTTAATCCATCCAAGTTCAGATGTAAGATAATTCTTACCTTATTTGTATTTTTATAATTTTTCATTAAAGTACTTTTGCAGCATCCCATAACATCAGTTGTGTGATATTTATAAAATTACATATTAAACGATTAAAAGATTAAAATTACCATCATATACAAGCGTATACGAAGTCATTAAACAAAATATATTAAAACCAAAACAAAATCAAACATTTACACTTGTATGTGGCCAGCCAAATATTGCAGTACTGAATTATTTAAATAAATACCTTATGAAATATATATGAAAGTGCTGCTATCTATTGCAGCTTTTATGAGTGTGTCTCCTTAAAAATTTGTCTGTAAGTCGATCAAGTTAAATCTTTGTTTATATTTATATATAAAATATTTCTCAAAATATCTAGATTTTTATTTATGTTTCATTTTTTAATTTCTAGTATTTCTAATTTATTACTGACATCAATAATGGGATGCTTATTGTTTATAAGGTGATCCACAACATTACAGAAGCCCAATTTTTTATTTTTATAATGCCTAAAATGTTCATAAAATCTGGCTTTCAACCAGATTCTATTGGTTTTACCTATATAAATATCCTACACATACAAATCTACACTATTAATATCCTATATACAAGCATTACACTTCATCTTATAAACCCCACATAAATTGTGTAAATCAGTATCAGTTTTGTTTTTTAAACATTTTATTATGTAATGGTTAGTTTTACATACAGGTATAAATTTATCCTTGTCACAACACTGTGTTCAATAACACTGTTAGAGAATGAATATTTTAAGTGAACATTATCACTCTTCTGTGCGCTATGTATTTGTTTTAAGGTTATTGTACTATTCATTTTTTATATTTGTTTTTTATGTATAAAATCAATTAACAAAGTACTATATCAATTTTGAATTGTAATTTGTTTTATGATATTAATTTCTGTATTTAATTTTTCTTTATTAATTTGTGTATAATGGATAGCGCTATAATCATATTTGTATACATATTAATTTTATGAGATCAAGGATTATTTGATTTTCTATGAATTGTTACTTTATTGGCTATAGGTTTCCCGTTACAATTTGATTATTTTTATTAACTTCAATGTAAACATCTAAAAAATTTATTGTTCTGTTTATATCTAATTCATAAATAAATTTTAAATTGTAATATGAGTTATGTTAATTTAAAATTATGAGGTGTTCATTGTTTATAACCGGATCATGAACAACAGAAACATCATCAATATAACACGTCCGTAATAAAACTTTATGTGTGAATAACGACAAACTATTTTATTCTCAAAATCTTGTAAGTATATCTCTGACATAATGGCCGACAAAGGAAATCCCATAGGCAAGGTATTTTCCTGCAAATAAAAAATGTTGTTAAATTCAAAGTAATTTTATTGGCATAAATTCCTTATAATAATGATAATGTTATCAATAAATTTAGGGTCTTTGTGATTATTTATTAATGTTGGATTAAGTTGAATTATATATATATATATATATTTGAATTCATATTAGTGCAGGGGTGATATGGATCTTGAAAGGATTGATTTTAGAAAAATAATTTTATATACATGTGATCAAAATAAAAAACACATATATTATCTTTAAAATTAAAAAAAAAAAATACATAATAAGTCCCATAAGGTCTAAATAAAATTGTGTTCTCATAGACTTGAAATCTCAATTTAACACAATAACTGTTTGAAATATACTTCACATAGTTCAATAACTGCTGTGGAAAAGGCAGCTCAAATATTTTGATAGGCGAACTAGGATATGTCTGAGTTGCGTATCAGTTTGTCCAGCAAAATAAGAATGGAAATGCAGATAAATAACACCTCTGTAATGAAAAATTTAAGATAATTCCTTATATTTCAGCACTGTATAATGCATCTTCAGTTTCCATTATATGTAACAACATTATAAAATAATTTCATTTTAGTGAATTCAGAATAAAACTGAATTCAAATTAGAAAGAATAGATTTTTTTTTTTATTTAGAACACTACAATTTTAGATAAACTGTGGGAAGTACACAATTTTATAACATAATAAAGGAATGTAAATTAAGTAACTAATACAGAATTTCAATTAAAAATATATCATTATAAAAAATTATTTAAAATATTAATAAATTAAATTAAAAATAGATTTTTACTTAATTTACATACTCAATTAAGTCATTCAATTAACATAAATAATTTTATATAATGAAATTTGACAAAACTCCACAAATGTTTTTAATAAGAATGAAGAACAATAATATTACTAGGTGCAAAGATTTAAGTAAGTAAAAACCTTTAATTTACAATTTCTTCCAAATTTATCTTTATTTTAAAATTGACTGTTAAAAGATTAATTAAAAATTAGTAACAGAAATTAACTACACAAAATGTACTTATTTAAAATTAAATTACCTATAAGAGAAATATAACTTATAAGAATAAATCTATATTGACATCTCAATATATGATATTGCCAATATCAAACCAACTGACACTGTAGCGTATATTTTCTCTTAAATTAAGTAATTAACCCTGAACTTAAATTAAAGATATCATTAAGAAATGATTTTTATATTATAATGAAATGAAATTAAAAAAAAATTTAACACAATTTTCATACAAAAATGACTTATTTTAGTTATATTAAATAACTACATAAAGTGAAATAATCATCCAAAGGGTTACTTTGTGCAGCTATAATATGAGATAAAATGAATGTAATCTGATTAACAACAGCTGTCCCTTATTAATGTTGTTTAATAATGCAGCAGATAGGATTGAAGTACAATACTTATGAATCCCAATCCTAAATTAAACATTTTGATGTCTATTCAGAAATCATAAATACCACAAATATTTTTAAAAACATATTTTCCTTGCCACAAGAAGATTGCTACAGTAACATGTAAGCTACATTTTGTTCCTATATTACAAATAATAAACACTGAAATGTAAGTCAAGTATCCCTACCAAATGAAGACTACCAAATAGCAATAAATGGGAAAAATATGAAATACAGAAATAAAAATATAACCGTTACTATTCCTGCAGCCTATATGTTCACTAATCATTACTACCACTGCAAATTGCCAAAGAATGAATGACTTAAACCATCACAGAGTGGAATCCTATGGAAGGACAGAAGTAGTAATTTTACCCTTTCAGTGTTCACCCTTCTTCCCTGTAAATGAAAAATTCAAACATGGTCATCAAAAAGTGTTCAAATATAGCTGTTTCTACTTTTCACCATAGGATTAAAAATGATGTAAGAGAAATGATACCATTACAGGTATGACATTTTTTAACAATTTCATATTAGCATTTGGGGATAAGTAAAAATTGTTGTTGTAGTATATGCAAAATCTGAAGGCAGGTCCTCCCTCCAAGCTGCCTCTACTTGCCTTCTCTACCCCACTCCCATAACCTGTGCTACTGGTTGCTTCAAAAGTAATGTATATGTGGTATTAAAAAATAATTTTTGTAAACAATTACGCCATGTGAAAGAAAATCATAACATTACACTCTATAATAAATAAACAATTTCATATTCTTTTATGTCACTGTTATTGTTTACTTATAAAAAATCCTTAGTTTACATACTTTAAAAAAAAATATCCTTTCACGAAATAAATTACTTCATAAACATCTTGAACAAAATACTAGGAGTAAATAATTTTATTTGTAATAATAAATTATCAGAACATACTTTATTACTACAATAGTGATGTCATAATTAGATATGGTGCAAGTCATTGCAAATTAGTTAAAGTGATTTTTGGGATGCACTATAATTACCGATGTAAGAAGTCGGTGAGTGATGTAAAGAGCAGTGGAGGGGATGCTACAGCTTACTACATTATTAAAATCAGTAACACTAAAAATTACTTCTACTACATGTAAAATAATACTGTTCAAAGCTTAACAGGAATTGATCAATTAATTTATTAAACACAAATAAGTACATACAAAATATACTTACAAATTTGCATATATAACAGACATGGGTGAAAGTATTTAATAATTACTAATTTACCGGAATTAAAGTAAAAAAAAAAAACATTAAATTAAAAAGTTCTGGGTTAGTCTTAGAATACCAATAAAAAATTGTTACCTCTTTTGGAGATACACCATCATCACCTTCAGTAGATGAATCATCAGTATCTACACCATCATCAAGGGTCTCTTGATGAAATGCTCTACAAGCAACATCCACCTGAATAAATTATTAACAATAACAGCAATAAAGCTTTATTAATAATTAGAGTATCAATTTTAAAATTATCAATGTGACAAATTCTTTTTTAATATATCTTAAAATGAAAGTTTCATTTAAGGCAAATTCTTCAAAATTAGTAAAATAACTTATAAAAAAAAATTCCACTTTTTTTAATTATATAAATAAGATAAATGAACCCAACAACTGAAAGTAGCTATTACATGACAAATTTTCATGTGATCTGATAACTGAAAAAAATTTACAGTATAAATTAATTTTTTTTTAAATAATTTGAAAATTCTCTCATAAATACAACAATTTTTGTCACAAATGCTGAAAGAAACAAAATTCTTCCTTGTTCTCTCATTAGCCTGAATAAAAATAAATATAACAAATTTTATAAACATTTTACTCACCAGTTGCTTAGGGTTCATATTGTAGAGAATCCTTTCCGCATTTTCACTATCTCCTCTACTTTCCATAATAGCAAGAAGGAGTTTAGAAGCATTATTCTTAAGCTCAAGAACCAGATCCATACGTGTTTTCCCAAGAGGATTTATATCATTTAAAATAAGAGCAGTAATAATGTCTAGGCCATTAGATTCATGGGTCGCTATACAGTTTTGGTTATCATGACAAGGTCCTTGGCAATACTCAGTTAAGGTTTCCAATGTCTGGTTAATCAAAGCAACATTATATTCATTGATATATAATCCCAATAATCCAAGACCTCCAGTAGTCGAGCCACATATGCAGTCTAAAAACATTAATGTTTCCGACACCAGATTATAGTTAGTCTTGTTATTTTGATTTCGTAATGTATTCTGAAACAGAAGGAAAAAATAGTATCAAAAAAAAAATGCGGACATTTATTATCAGTATAACTGAAGTAGAAAAACCGATCTAAAACTGCGATTTCACAGAGTACCTGGTCCAATTATACTTTTGAATCAAAGCCAAAGGGATTAGCAAGAAAGGTAATAAAATTGTAAAAGAACACAATTCAAATTCAAAAATCAGTCACCCATTTTTACTCTCTACACTAACAGTAGTTAAAGTTTTGGTGGTAAAAATCTAAATAGTAGATCTTTTTTAGCTAATTCTTTACCGTCCTTTTGTCAAATTTTAGTTTATATCATAAAATTCCCAAAGTGGTCTGATGTTGAAATCTACTCAAAATGGAAAACAGTCAGTAATTAGTTCACTATTGGTCATTATTTGGCAAGTAAACCGAACACTATACTGTTGCTTAGTTTGTATAGTTAATTACAGACCCCCCCCCCCCAAAAGAAAATTACAACTTTTTTATTCACAAAACAGCAAATACCAAAAAAGATTAAGCAGGCCACATCCTTTAACAGAATAAAGAACATATACAAGTTGTAAAGAAAACAAAATGTTGCATTCTGTTCATATTAGTGATTTGAAAATTATTGGTTATTAACAAGTAATGTTTTAGCAATTTAAAAATTTTTGCAAAAAAAGCTTTTATTATTATAAACAAAACCAAACAAATTTATTTGGTTAACATCTATTCATATAATCGCAGTACAGCAGTTACAGGCTTAATTTTTAAACTTCTTTTGGTTCTATATTCATTTTTTACTATTAATAATTAAAAAAATAATAATCTTCTTAAGTATAATAATTCAATTTATCTACTAAATAAATAATTCAGCACCAAAATAATCAGAAGTGATTTTATGAATTATACAATAGTAATTAGATTCAGTGAACTACTGAATCAACTGTTTAAAAATTGTGTCTCACAAAGATTAAATTTGGCAATGATAATTACAATCAGCAGCTTCTAAATGCCACCATCATGCCAACCTTATAACCAAAGGAACTGCCATCATTATTCTTTAACTTTAATAACACATACAGCAATAAAAAAGTCTACAGCAGCAGTGCATTCAAGGTGCTTCAGCCGCTGTTATTTTATTTTCATTTCACACCGTTTTGGTGATTCTTATAAATGTCTGTGAATTAAGTTTTTCATCTATAATTAAAAAATGAGATGAGTTAAGAATGAAGGAGACAAAATAACAATCCTGATTAAATAATAAAACACAGGACTTCTGTATATAAGTCAGGGCTCTGCCGCAAGAGCAAATGATAAATGTAGTTTTCAGGATACTGTAACTTTCTAAGATATTCCATATATTATAGAACCATCAGGTCACAGAGATGTAATTAACCTAGCGATGTAATTAACAACCCAAAATCTTCTTTCTTTTCATAATATGCTTTATTAGCATTAAAATCAGAAAATCAAAATTTGATGTATATATTAAGTTTGCATGAAACAACAGAAAAAACTCATTATAATAATGTAAGCAAATAATAGTAAATCTTTCTACTAAATAATTTTGATGCATTCAAATGAACCTGATCTCTGAATGTAAAACTAATACATTTTATGAGAAAAACTGTATTAATGTAATAAAAACATAGAAGTGTTTTAAAATAACTGTTTATTCAGCTGTACAAAACAAATAATTGATTCATCTTATTTTTTCAACCGATAGTAAACAAGTATCTCTAAAAAAATTTTCCTCAAAATTTGATTATGCTTTTCATTAATTTGTCATATTAAAATCTATTCTGAAGAAGCTCTGCCAAAGTACTTGTCAGGGACAAAAATAAAGAGATGATAAAATTTTTAATTAATCTAAGTCAATTTATATGTTCTGCTACAAGGATGTAATTAGTTAAATTATTTATTACATTCATTAGTATTTACTGGTCCAGGTGATTTATTACAAGTAAAAAGGCTTTCATATTGAAAACTAAACCTGAAAAGAGATATCTCAAGCAGCTATTTCTTTTTTTCTGTATTTTACAAAATATCCTTATTTTGTAAAAATACAGGGTACATACCCTTTAACAATACCTTTATCATGACTGGTTAATATAATTATAGGAGGAAATATTTATTGATCATATAGTTTGATAATAATTCAATTTAATACCTGTAAATCTCTGTTGTGATTTTCACAGAGTAATTGCAGAAAACGAAGAATAGGTTGCATAACAAGTACTTTAGATGAAAGTTTGTTTTGATCTTCACGTTCATGGTGTCTTTCTAATTTTTCAGCCAACATATCTTCAAGTGCAGAGCCTGGTCCAGACCCTACTATGTTGCTACTTGATTCTTCACCTAAATACAACAAAAATTCAAAAACACACTAAACTTTTTATGAATATTAAATATTTAAAACTTTATTTGAATGTATTCATTTATTTTTAAATTAAATATTAAACTATATTCTTTTTTATTTTTTCAATTAAAATGTGAAATTGATTAACACAGTAGGTGACTGAAATATTGATATATTAACGAAGCAAAATCTGTGTCTGCATAATCCAATACTTATAACAACTTACCACTACGCATAAGGATAACTATTATAAATCT
The DNA here is from genome assembly GCA_010016005.3 of Zanna intricata. Classification (NCBI taxonomy): domain Eukaryota; kingdom Metazoa; phylum Arthropoda; class Insecta; order Hemiptera; family Fulgoridae; genus Zanna; species Zanna intricata. Next base: position 24,015 of record JAAAKQ030321496.1, read on the forward strand.
TAACTTATATACATATATACGCACTTGGAATTTAATATATACAACATGTATACATGAAAAGCAAGTATACATTAGAAATGCTATTATTTTTTTAAATGTGATTGCAAAATTTTAGTTTCCTTTGTTATTCACCGAGGTTCTTCATTTATAAAAACACAAATTTGGATATAACAATACATGTAATTCTTGCCAGAATTCTGATTCTGCTATGAAGTCCATTGTACAGTAATAAAAAATAAATAATTATCAAACATCAAAATATTGATTTGAAATAATAAATACCGATAGATTTTGCTCAGATAGAGCATTTTTTCCTTTTCTCATTTTTTATCACAAAATTTTGCAATACAACATTAAAACATTACTATTTTCATTTTGTAATAAAAGTTATAATTTTCAATCGAGTGAAGATGATCTAAGGACCAAAAGACACTTCTTACTGACAAGTTATGTTTTACTACTCAACTAGATGGCTGACATAAGTAAATTATTTTAAGTTAAAATTTAAGTATATTTTAAATATACTTCAGTTATTTTAAAGTTCATTTGTTCTCCACAAAATAAATTTTATTCTGTAAAATCACAAAAAAAACCGCACTTACTTTAAAAGCAACACTTATATCATAGAGCATTAATAATAATAAACATCAAATAAATAATATATCCTATATCACATTCAAGAAGTCCTCCAACAGTGATTTTCACTTTATTTATTTACTAGCTAACTGAAACTTTCACTTCCCAACTTATACAAATATTTTAGTGATCATTTCTTCGATTGGGTTATATGTACTTAAATTTACAACATTAAATGAGTTAATTTTACATTAAAAAGAATATTAGATTATTATTTCTAAAATATTCTTAAACATTCAGTGGGCATAACAAAAGTGAATATATAATATTTATTTCTATCACTGTGATAAAGCTGTGTTTTTTCCTATTAGATGGCAATACTAGATGCCTGTAACAATTTCAAAAATATTTAGGGTTTAAAGAACCTAAAGAAGACTTCTTATTTTCACCAAATCTTTCACAACCAAACTGTAATTCTGGGAAATACTAAAAAAGATGGGTATTAGGATACCCCAGGCTGGATATGTTTCCTTACAGAAAATATATTTATTTAAAATTAGTTGAATTGAAAACAGCAATTTTCAAGGTATTGTCTGAGACTAAAGATATGTTTGTAAATTATATTTTAATTAGGGCCCACCGGTCTGGTCTAGTGGTTAACGCAACATCGCAAATCAGCTGATTTCAAAGTCGAGAGTTCTAAGGCTCAAATCCTAGTAAAGGCAGTTATTTTTATACGGATTTGAATACTAGATCATAATACCGGTGTTCTTTGGTGGTTGGGTTGCAATTAACCACTCTTTTCAGGAGCGGTCAACCTGAGATTGAACAAAAGTCTACACTTCATTCACATCATCCTTATTCATCCACTGAAGTAATACCTTATGGTAGTTCTGGAGGTTAAACAGAAAAAGAGAGAGGAGGCATTAGGAGATCCAACAGACAGATGGGTAATCAGACTTACAGTGCAACCATTAGACAGGAAACAAAACACCACAACTGGTTCAGAGAATGCATAGCTCTACATGTCCTGGCACCTTCAACTTATACTAAGCAGGGACCAATTTATACCCACAGAGTGTGCCCATTTGGCTAAGCCTAGTGGCTGTCCATTAACCCAGAGAAAAATCCAAGGTATTTAGGTATTTTATCAAATGAGAGCAATTCATTACTTAAAAATTATCTTGTACTGATCAGCTTAATATGTGTTAAAAAAAAATCACTTTTCCTTAAAATAAAAAACCACCCAAGAACAGATTCAAATATCCTAAAGTAACGAACATCACTTGTTCCCAGAATTGTGTTGGGTGTGGAAACTCTTACACTTGGTGACCAGGTGATAAGAGTTGAATTATGTTCACACATTGAAAAAAAAAATCTGCATTCATTACTTTTTTTTTGTCTTCAGTCATTTGACTGGTTTGATGCAGCTTTCCAAGATTCTCTATCAAGCACCAGTCGTTTCATTTCGGCATACCTCCTACATCCCTAACAATTTGTTTTACATATTCCAACCATTGCCTGCCTGCACCATTTTTCCCCTCTACCTGTCCATCCAATACCAAAGCAACTATTCCAGGGATACCTTAATATGTAGCCTATAAATCTGTCTCTTCTTTTAACTATATTTTTCCAAATGCATCTTTTTTCATAGATTTTCCGCAAAAACTCTTCATTTGTAACTTTATCCACCCAGCTGATTTTTAACATTCTCCTGTAGCACCACATTTCAAAAGCTTCTAATCTTTACTTCTCAGGTAATCCGATCGTCCAGGTTTCACTTCCGTATAAAGCTACACTCCAAACATATACTTTCAGAAATGTTTTTCTGAAGTTTAAATTAATATTTGATATAAGCAAATTATATTTCTGACTGAAAGCTCGTTTTGCCTGTGCTATTCAGCATTTTATATAGCTCTTGCTTCGTCCATCTTTAGTAATTCTACTTCCCAAATAACAAAATTCTTCTACCTCAGTAATCTTTTCTCTTC
>JAAAKQ030321607.1:0-26580 GCA_010016005.3 Zanna intricata
ACTGTTCCATCATTAATTAGTATAAAATTAAATTTGTTGTTATTCCACTGAATAAATCATATCATTTTACCTGCTCAAGTTTGACATTGTATTGTATTTTACATTCGATTAAATTAATATTTCTTGAAATTCTTGTTGTTAATAATTTTTGTATTAGTTTTCTCAGAATTAAATTATATATAAATACACACACACGCGCGCGCGCGCGCACACACACACACACACACAACACAAACAGTATTACCAAAACTGATTGAACTTTTCAATGGGTTTTGAAATATCCAATATCAGATTAAGTTCTTTCACGTTAAAAGTTTGCGTTACAAGTTTATGTTATGTGGAGGTAATTTTTTACCCAGAATTATTATATTCTTTATGAAACTATTTTTCATCGCTCGTATTTATCATCTTCATGGAATAATTAAATTTTTTTTAAGTACATAATAATTTTTTATTGGTGTAATTAGGGTTATGTTTTTAAGAACTGAATAATATCGTACCAAATTTGTCTTCTCTTTCATCAATAACTGTATACTTATCTCTCGGAAAAGTAAACTTTTAAAGGTCTAAGTGGGAAACAGATGACCGTAGTTAGTTATTTTATGACCAATTACTTACACTGAAAGATAATTTAAATTCCTTCCAGTTATCTATTTAGTACACAATTTTTTATATTGCTTGCATATTTCATGTGCCACTGATAAATTCACAAAAGATTTAGATATTCAAATTTTTCTGCTTCTTTGATAAATCTGTTCGCATCATCGTTTATTAAATTTTTATAGACTGTAATTAATTTTACGCTACCTAAAATGTTCGATTTACAAAATATATTTACGTTTAATTTTTCAATTAGGGATATTTTTATCTATAAATTCCGTAGCTAAATTTTTTTATGAGGAAATTGGAGAATACATAATAGTGTCCTCAGATGTTTGTGGTATTTATCTTCAAATTTAAAATTCGTATCGTTTACCTACAAGCAAATAATTGTATGGATTCCATAAAATTATATTGTAAATTTTTATATTTAATTAATAAAAATTTCATCTATTCATTTTCTACGTTCATATACGCCAAATTCACCCGAATTCTAATAATAAATTTAAACCATAGTTTCAAATGAAACTAATTAATTGTTCGACATATTTTTTTAGTTACTTATTTTTTAAATACCTAAGACAACTTTCAAAGTGAATTTCCATTTTGTATGGTTCCAAATACTTAACTTAGGTGTAAGGCCCCGTGAACAAATCACAACATGTATATTTAAATTTACTTTCAAAAGCAAGCATTATTATTATTACTTATGTAAACTGTACTAGGAAAATTTATTTGTTAAGTTAAATAAAAGATGCAAATTAATTATTCAAAGTTTTTCTAAAAAAAAAATAAATATTAATTTATTCATAATTTATTACTAATTAACAACAAAGGAAACCGTTCAATGACCTTTGAAAATGATAAAATAATTTAACCCTCCTTAACGGAAAATATTATTAGTCGTAATAGTAAAATAAAAATAAAAAAATTCATTCGAATAAGACCATAATACAACAAAATACTCTAAAATAATATCACGTAATCATTTATGAAAAATTTATTACAAATATTTTGTAAACTAAAATTAAAAACCGCAAATAATAATGTAAAATATTATAAAATATCTACATACATTAAACAATCCCAGTTGTAAGTTTTTTTTTTTTTACTGACCTTTAACAAAAATAACTGAACGACGGGTGGGTACATGATCGTAAGTACCTATAAATAGTAGAAGGGTAGAATTTCACCACTTCCGAAATTACGTTATACGCTACATGAACTCCGCAAAATAGCTCTCCGCGTGATGTCTAGCGGTACCACGGTGTTTAGTTTTGCGTAAACTGTCGCTCGTTTAATCCATTTTATAAATATATTCTAAATCAGACACATAGTGGATAAATAGTGTCTATTATAAAACTTCCAAATCGGATACACATGAAAATAAACGAAAAACGGCTCCGCTAAGTAACTGAAAACATATTTCATCGTTTAAATTCAACTCATTTATCATTGTTCAAATTAAATAAGAAAACTTTCTTATTTATAACTGTATAGTAATGTAACTACATTACTATAGCATTACATGCAGCAGAGCGTTCTGTTGACAAAAAAATGGAATGAAAAAAATGGATTATTCAATATTATTAATAATTTCATTATAATGATTAATTCAATCTCATTACAATAATTTCAGATAAATAAATGTATTTTCAAACGAGGACTTAAAACATCCAACCAAAAATTTAATAGGGTATTACTGTTTTCATCCTGAAGGTACATTATATGACACTAATTTTAGATTACGTAGGTAAATAACACGACCAAATTGCAAATGTAGACGTACTGAGGTGATAGTTATACCCGATAACCACTTTTAGATAAATTTAATATATCCTAAATAAGAATGTCTGTCTATCAGACAGACTATCCGGAATAAAAATGCCATTATTTAGTCATGAAATGCCCAAAAATCTAAAATACTGCAGTTCGTTAATTTTTTGTCAAACGTTATCGATTTACATCGGAAGATAAGGAATAATTTCTGTTGGGATTTCATCTGGTAACAAAACCTCCGAAAAGAGATTTAGTATTCTTACGAATTTTTATAGTTTGAATTAAAACAGATGGGATAACTTAATTTCAGTTTAATTTCAACATTAAGCGATCTCTATTTTCATTTAAAAATTTAATTTTACAATTTCAGTAATTCATTATTCAGATTATTTAACAGTAACTTTACACGTTAAAAATAGAAATACCCGATTAAGATGACTGTAAATTAAATACCAACTGAGTATATTAAACAGCTGTTGCGATGTTAAAATAAAGCCACGCTCAATAGAAAAAAATATATATAACAATGAAAAAGCACCAAGGGTATAATCAATACTTATTAAGCGACCGATACTGCAACAGTATACGATCATAAATAAAACCTTGTAAACAAAGCGGATTTAAAATAAAAAAGCGTACAAACTGGAATATAATACACATATTTCAAACAGATATGTTTTTACTGTATTAAAATAGAAGTATTTCCTTTAGCAGATAAGTTATACCGTATTATTAGTTTTTTAATATAATTATTGTACTACAATACGGTCCGATACATCTTCCTTTGGGCTTTGTTTTGTGATCGAACGCGTTGCAGAAAGACACGCTATTCCTTCCCGGTCGTAAAAGATACAGAAAGAGGTTTCCTCTTTTTTAATCATTCACGCTTTCCACCCTATTATATTTATCAATATTACTGATATTCCATGAAAAAATTTAAATGACGCAATTTAAATTTAAAAAAAACGCAGGGTGCTACATCCGATTAGAGATAGAGACAATATTTAATAAACGGCCTTAAGAATACGTTAAGTAATTCTATTAATAGTAGTATGTCAGGGTTCATTCTAAAACTGAACACAAAAATAGAAATAAAAGTGCACGCAAAGGACAAAGGAAATTATTTTATAAAACTAAAATAAATTAAATTAACAGCAAACATTCTCGATACGAAGAAATTATAGAAAAAATGTCTGCAGTGAAAATCTATAAATTTTATATACAATATTAAATGCTTCACTGGCACAGGCGTTAGCGTGGTCACCTACAATACCGAAAAGATTCCGAATTCGATTCACGGCTACTTCTGGAAAGTGTACAACGAATTTATTATCATTCTGTTTTCTATAAAAACCTTGGTAGTTGAAAAAAAGAAAAGTAATTTTAGTTAAAAATTGCGGAGTTCGGCGGATCTACCTGACCCAAAAGCGTCTTTGTCTTTCATTCAGAAGTTTCTGGGTTCTATTTCAGTCGCATGGTATTTTTTTTACACCTTATAAAATTAATTTTTTATCATTCAAAACTGTAATCAGGTATATTCAGTAACTGTAATCAGGTATAAGCTACCTGTGGTCGGGGTGGAGGAAAAGAGAGAAATTTTTTTAAAAAATGCAGTCGTAGACAATAAACTGGAGAAACTTTGTAGAAAAATTTAAGAAAAATCAACCACAATCTAACAAAGTACAACGTCTATTCCAAAGCAGATACACTGTTAAAAGTTATATTTTGTATATTCAACAGCTTGCGTTTTATGGTTTATATGTAAAAAAGTCACTAAATCGGGTACTTTTTTCCGTATTGGTGACTGTAAAATATCCTACTTATTTTTCTTATTTTTTTTTTTATTATATAAATCCAGTAAAATTTAATTCAACAAAAGGAAAAGCTTAATATTTAAACAGAATCTCAATCAAAAACGCTTAATGAACTTTCACTAATGCGATTACACAATCAAAATGCATCGTTACAGATAGCATAGCAATTCATCAATTATAATTTAATACTCTCACAAAAAATACCAAAATCTTATCTAGAACCCGTATGCCTTCATTTTCATAAAGAGAAAAAAAAAATAAACAAAACGTGTAATAATCGGTCAGAGTAAATCGATCACATTTATCCTCATGTTTATGCAAATCTCGAAAACGGATCGAGAATAGCTACATAGAGGAGGACTATGTCTATTCGTTTGTTTACATCACACTGTAGGTCAACAACTGAATACTACCGCAGTTCCAATTAATTTTGTATGTTATTTTTTTTTACATAGACATTAATTTTTTTATTTCCAGCACTACAATTACGAATAAATAATATATAAACAGGAAAATAATAAAGGCCAAAACCGTAAAATAAATTTATATTTTATTAAATAAAAATTACCTTTTTCTAGAAACAACTTTTGGTTGTGTTAGTAATATGTGAATTTACCATTCATTAACAAAGTTTATTCAAATAGTTGGCCTACGTACAATACTTTTAAATAAACTGTAAATACATGCTAAATAAATCAATTAGACTGACTAAATAATAATTTGCTTCCTGAATGCTTGGAATTTTTTTAATTCGCTAAAAATAAAATATTTTAATGTAATAAAATCAAAAATTAAACAAAGGTATCACTTTCCCAAACATATTTTAAAAATTAACAAAAAAAAAAAAAATCAGATTTAGTTTTTATTTTTTATTTTTTTTAATAATTCGTAAATAACAAAATTCAACCTGCTGTCATCTAATTAGTGTAAGCGAACAGCAGTGAAAAAAGAAGGTATTTATTTGCTGAAAAATTGTTACCTCACTTACTATTTCATCTATTTATGTTTGAATTGAATACTCTATCTAAATGAAAGTAATTAATTTTTCATAAGCAAAACAGACAGACAGAAAACGAATAATTTTAGATGTATATTAACAGGACATTTTTTCTTCATTATGTTAAGTAAAACACTCGTATTTTCCTGAAGTTTGGCATGATCTTTTTCAAACATTATACAACTCGTATTATCATGATTGGCGCCAAAAGGGGAAAAATTAGGAGTGAGATAGGCGGGATGACGTTATTCCTATAAAGCGATATCGTTCGCTAAGAAATAAGATTTCTACTATTAAAGAAATCATTCAAAACATAAATAGTTTCAGCAGTTCCTAAAAATACCGCAGGCGAAGAAACAAATTCTAATCTAGGTAACTGGCTGACAGCATATACTAAGAAAACAGATAACAGTTCAGCAGTCGGTCTTTGAAGTGTGAGGATGATTACACGAACGTTAATTCAATAACTGTTTATTCATAATACGATTCCTTTATGAAAAGCAATATACATAGTCATATAAATCTAAATAAATAGCAATAAACACCATTATGAAAATTGGTTTATTTTTTGACAGAAATCTTCAAAGAAAACTTACCTCATAATTATTGCTCTATTTTATAAAAATAATCGTAATTCTAATCACAACCAAATAAAAAGATTTTTAATAAAAGAACTATGAATGATTTTATTTTATATTTAACTACGTTTAATAAGTAATTACGAATATAATTTTATTCTTCAATTGAAATTTTCGTTATCAGATTCTAGGGAGAACTGTTTTAACGCTAATATTTTTTTTGTTTTTGTTTTGTTCAAGTATTATAGTTTGGCTAATAAAAAAACAACTGTGTTTAAGCTATAAAAATTTCACATTACTCTATTTTTCAATATCATTTTGGAATTCATTTACTCAGCAAGACATGAGTTTTTAAATTTATGTACCCGAAATGATGACCACCTTTTTTGTAAATAGCATTTCAAACACTGCAACGTTCATTAACGAAACATATGTTAAAATACAGACTGTTTTTATTCCTAACAAAGTTCATATCATTTATTATACTTTGGTAAAGGCAAGACTACAAAATATCTTTGTCCTCTAAACACGCACGCGTGAAAAAAATTTACCCTTCTTTTTTCATTCTTCCATATTTCGTGACCGAAAAAAAATCAAAAATGTGGAAAAGTGATTTTTGACATGATTACCGCACTCCGCATTCTTGTTGTAATAAATATTATACAAGAAAAAATAAACACATTTTAAAACGTTCCTCAACAACCTACTGCGCTGTAATACCACAGCACAATCCCACAATACATGTCCAATAAAAATATTACAATTACTTTTAAACATGCACTTACTTTTTATAAGAATATTTCATTGCCATGTTTACGCAATCACAGTGCAAACAGACTCTCTACCGTACTTGAAAGAGCTCACAATACAAAAATGATTAAAATTATATTTTCGGTTCTCTTAGTATTATTCTTACAACGTAACAAATATTTGTTTAATTTAGATTGAAGAATTGTTTATAACAAAAAATAATATATAAATCTTCTTTTACCGGAAATCATGTAGCTTAGAAATAACATACTTACTGTATTTTCATTATAATAACGCTGACTACATGTTTCTTCTTTAAATAAATTTTTAGTAAATAAATTTAGAAAAAACCGCTCTTCAATTTGATGGGGAATTTTTTTTAAATTACAAAAATTTGAACTATATATATATCAAAATTATCAACTATTCTTCACTAACCGGCAACGTTTTTTTACGGTATAGAGTGAATGCATTTCGACAACATGTGCTTTTGAAATTGTGACATTTTTGTCTAAATTTTAGACAAAAAAAAAAATTGACAGAATTACCTGTCCCAATGCAAGCTTTATGATCAAGTCTTAAAAATATTTATCCACTCAAAAAATAAATAAATAAGCAACGTGTAATAAATTTACTGGTACGAAATTATTCATGTTTAAAATTACATAACAAAATAGGTCAGCTTCATAATATTTTTCTTATTATTTATTTATTTTATTATTATTTTTTTTTTTTTTTTGTAGATAATTTAATACGTTCATTCATAAGTTTTATTTAGTCGAAATTACAGGTCTAGTTAAAAGAATAAAAGATTCTAGTAAAATGAATGGTATTTTCTCCTTGAACAAGTAGTATCAATTTTTATGGATCTGACGAGAAAACCACAAGATCAAATTTAAACATGTTGGCAGTCAGCCTCCTGGCCGACTTGTTCGGTCATTTATAAAGCTACGTATGAAAGACGCCTAGGCCGGGATACGGCGGTGTGCACAGAAGGTCATTACCCTCACACGTGGCCTTGACTGAGGAGCGCAGTGCACGACTATACGAGTATCTGACGCACGTCACCAGACTAGTTACAGTATGCAATGTACACGTTTAACTCAAGTTTTTCGTAAGTGTTTCAAAAATATTGTACCGTCTCATATAATAAATATTAATATTAATTATAAATAACATTTCTAAAAAATCTAATAATAAAATTAAATTTAACAATTATTTCAAATCAAAATACTGTAACATAATTTAAATATTATTAAAACTATTTGCGGTCAAGTTTTTTTTTTAATGTTTGCATAAGCAAAACCATTTGGTTGTAATGCAAGTGGGATATTGTTTACCTTAAGGGGTCTGGAAATAGCAGTGTTTTTGCACACCTATAAAAATAAACTTATTCCTTCAGATGTCTCTTTTTATATTTTCCAACAATCGTTACTGTTAGCCCTATCGCAAACCTTCTGTCTCCCATCACATTTTTTCTTCCTGAATCCGAGTTTTTTTTATAAATATTCCTTTCATTGTTTTAATTTTTTATTGGAATTCGTAAAAGAATTATTATTGAATGAAAGCCTTAACTAAATGTTGTTTTACAATCGTGATTTTTTATTGCACCAATGTTTTTCGAATATAACGGAATAACGGTTTTAAAAAAATACATCTGAATACACCTCATTTATACAGTAAATCACATTACACTACATCAAACCGCTGGCAAGCATTTTAAAGACTTCTATGAAAAGATTATTTCCTTTCTGATAAAACATCAAGTTAATTATAATTTCATTTACATAATTTAATTACAGAAATAAAATATTTGTATCAGTACGGTTGCTCTATATATTCCTATCACCTTTTCAGTACACTTGTTTTTTAATACTTTCTTCTCTATTGGCAATACTTCTGTATCTGTATTTTTTTATCTGTTATCCCATATTATTTTTATACAATTTTATACAAAAACTCACAATGTTCTTTTATTTTCAAATATTCTTTTAAACATTCCCTTGCATGCCATTTCTTTTTGATTTTTGCGTTTTTCTTTTTCATTCATTATTCAATATTGTGAAGTACATCACAGTTTTCCATTTCTTCAGTCATCTCACCGATAATCCACGGTTTTTTAATTCTTTTTCTCTTATTGAAGCCGATTGTTTGTTCTACTGCTATTTTACGGGACCGAATTATATTCACCCATACATTTGTATTGCTGTCATCTGATTTCCTCCTCCAATGTTCCTTCCTAACTTCTCCTCTATTATCTTTTAGCCTCTATTATTTTTTATTGTTATTTTTTCCTGATTTTATCAATTTATTTATTTTGCTGTTTTTAACTCTACGATCTTCTTTTATTAATCAACATTTTTTTTTTTTAACCTCCGGAACCACCGCCAGGTATGTCTTCAGAGGAAAAGATGAATGAATTGTAGCGTGTGTGACCTAACCGTGTGATCCTAACCGGGATTCGAACCCAGAACCTCCGGATGAAAGGCCGAGATGCTACCACTCGCGCCACGGAGGCCGGCAAATTATTAATCAACATTATACGCATAATAAGTTACGTAAGTAGATATAACTACTATATTCTTAATTTATCACATAAATATCACCAAGTCGTAACAGATTACATTGTATATATAATTTCTAGAATTTCCTTTTATTTAAAGCGATTAATACAAAGCTGTGAAATTAATAATTAAATCTAATATGATTTAAACATTTTTTTAACTACTGAATTAATTTCGTTTTAAGAAATAAGAATTCCGAAATAAAAGTTACATAACTTTTATAAACATCAAAAATATATATACAATATCAATTTAAATAAATAATAATAAAAAAATAAAAAACAATCTTAAAATAATTATTATTTTGAGGATGATACTTACTTTTTCACAATACTTTATTTGAGGATTACTTTTTCACAATACTTTACTAACTATCTAAGCAGTGGTTACAAAGAAATCAATATAAATGAAAGATCACGAATAATTGACAAGAAGCCTTCGGGAAAGGTTTCTTTATTAGTTAACACAAAAGATCATTTTTCAATCTAAAAACAGGAAGTGTACATTTCTCACAAACAACCCGGTTCCTTTTAAATAGTTGCTTTATTTTTTATATATCGATCAATAATGACCTAAAAAGTCACACCTAATGAAATATAATATACTAAATTCAGCAATAAACAAAATAAATAACTTAATTTGTAACAATAAATAACAGAAAAAATGTTACTTCATAATTAATTTTTTTTTCAAATTTGTTGAAAATAATTATTATTTTAATTCAAATGATGAGTGGATTATCTGAAGGGCTGAAAGTTTTATTATTTCTGTAGGAAATTTAAATATACGAATAGCAAAATTAAAAAAAAAAACAATCCAAAGGTAATTATTGATAAAATCATAATTTCATGATGTAACTCGTTAAAAATGAGAAAATGAAACACTGTATATGTTATATCACTGATTCATAACAAAGTGATATAGTGACATAAAAGTAATAATACTCTACTTAATTAAATTGATCAATGTTGTTTCTAATTTGGCACCAAGATTTAAAAGTGAAAATTTAAAGGTCAGACATTTTGTAGTATGAATAGGGCAAAATAAACCGCTACCTGTATTTTAAAAAAAACTCTCACACGATACGCTAAGGCTAGACAAGTATGTTCTGAAAAAAATAAGGAAAGGTATGCAGAGACTACTACCGAGCATAAAGGACCGGTTCAGTAGAAAGAGGGAATATATATTGCTTTTTACCATAAATTTCCTAAATGTTTTTCTTGAATTTTCACCTAAAAATACTATGAATACCAGGACATCATCACATACATTACGTTGGATGTATGTAATAATCCAATTCTAAGCAACGACAATGACAAAAAAACTTCAAATTTTCTACGGAAGACAACACAATTTTCCATTTCAAATATTTTCCTCTTAAGTTATCTGGAAAAAACTTAAGTCAATAAATGTTTTGTTCAATTAACTTTCCCCGACGGAAAACTTGCTCTTTAAACCACTTAGTTTAATTTGATACAATAAAGATTCGCCGTAAGTTTGCTCTGAAATATCTAAAACGATAAGAAAGATTTGTATTTTCCACAAAGGAATAAAAACATTTTCAAAAATCTTCAAGCCTTAGTAATGAATTTAATTATAACTATTCAATTTTTTTTTTTTTGGAAATGAATATTTTTTACCATTATAAAATTTGTTTTTAAAATTTCGTTTGTTAGGATAAAAGAAAAAAATTAGCCAGTTTTCTGATTTGTGCAAGTTTACCCCATAACATCAGTAAGAATAGCTTAACCGACCGATTTGATTAAAAAACCGGCCAAAAATCGATTTTTCACAGAATCACCCGTATCATAAAATAACCTTTTTTTTTCTTTTTTTTTTACCCACCTGAATCACCGTTAAGGTATATCATCAGAGGATGAGATGAATGAATTGTAGCGTGTGTGAAAAATGACATGCTGACCAGGATTCGAACCCGGGACCTCCGGGATGAAAGGTCAAGACGCTAACACTCGCGCCACGGAGGCCGGCCATAAAATAACCTTACACCTGAGATAACTGAATAGATGGGGTAAATAAAGATCCGACCCTTTTTCATCCTCCCGCCATACCATTCGTAGTGCTCTCAATCGGAATTCGGTCGTTATTCATTGTATACGTGTCTCGGTGTCTCGGTGATTGCTGCAATAGAAAATATGCAATAAAAAATAACAAAGTGATTTTTGAAGTTTTAACGAAGTGTTAACATTAGTAAAATGTGATGTACACATTTTACTAATGTTGGTAGTAATACATCATAATGTTTTACGAAAGATATAATTTTAAAAAAAACTAAATGTTAATATTTTTGTCTAACCTTTTCTTTTTAAACTTTTAGGGGTTTATAACACTTTTGGATGAGTCCTGGTCAGGAATTATATCTCATAATGTAGAAACAGATATCTTTTAATCATCCTACTTAAAAATGTTTCCAACTTCCAAAGTAATCGCTCTAACTAGTACATACGCAGCAAAATTAAAAAAGTAATCACTGTACAGCACATAACGTTTTCCTTTGTAGGATCCTCCGGAGTCAAAATCTGGCTCTGAAATGTTTCTACGATAAAATGAGGGAGCACCCCGATTTTACGGAGAGCACCACTTTAATGTTCATTAATATTAATAAAATATTATATAGGCTACCAACAACTTAACAATAAAAATAAATTTAATGAATTAAATTCATGAACGAAAAAATAAATAAAATAATTAAAAAAAGAGGTTAATACGTTGTGTAGAGATTTACTAAGCGAATTCCAAGCAAATAGTATCTCACAATCGATTAAACATAAGTATTTATTATATTACAGTAATATCATACTATAATTTACTATTATAATTTATTTTTCATAAAAAACGAGTCTTTTAAGTCAAATCTTATCTCGTGTTTAAAAAATACAATTTTCACAACGGACAGTTATCGACCAATGAAAACTCTAAAATATAGATCTAATTTTGTGCACCAGTAAGTAATAAATATTAATACGAAGTAATAATAGTAAATCATAGTACTTAGTATTACGTAACATATGGACAGCTGCTGATAAAATAACTGCTTTACAGTGGTGTGCAGTAAGAACTCAGTAGACCGAAGTAATGATTAAGTCTTTATAATAGTATTAAGCCATCAATTAGCAAATAGAAATACCCTAAAACAGATGTATAAAAAAAATATGGTTTATTTTTTTATTTTAACCGACCATATTAAACTTAAATCTTAATTTTAAAAAAATACAGTGTAATATTCTGACAAAGTAAAAATCAACAGAAAGAATCTTGGTAACAAAATCAGTATGATAATGTATTTTCATTTCATTTTATACTTCGGCTAAATAAAGGAAACACTTTAATTTGAGCTGATATAATTTCGTAATATTTATTTCAAAAAAATTTAAATACCTCATTAAAGCTTCTTCGTTTCTGAATATCCTTATTTCTACAAAACTTATTCAAATAAGGATTGATCGATATTAGTAAAAAAATAAGCACAATTTAGAAGGTTTTTTTTTTTGTTACCGTCATTTTCAACATTCATAAATTCAATAAAATATCAAGAGCAACGTGTGTTAAAATAATATATACAATCTACCCTTATTAAATGTCAGTAGTTCGGCCAATATAACAACAGCATTGTATTTTTATAATCGGGAATGAACGGCTTTCTTAACGACTTCAGCCACTGACAAAAAGGCCGACGTGGATTTCAATGTAGGTATCTAATTATAACAGGATTACAAAAAAATTTAATTTTAGTATACAAGTATAGGCACAAAAATGAATCTTGAAGCTCGGACTACAACGACTATTACACGGTACCTGTTATCCAAACTGAACACATTCAATTCAGTTTTCACGCGCAGAAGCAAATTGCTTTCATGTAAATACAACTTATTTTTTTTATGTTACCGCATGGTATTATGGATTACGTTTAAATATTCTCTAATGCTGCTGTTTATACTTAATAAATAATTAAATACTTTGCTAGAAAAAGAAATTTTATGTTACATATTTTAAATGTTACAAAAATGTAGATCTATTATAATTACACAGGAGACAGACGCTAGTTGATAAATTAACTAAAATTATAAATGTCTGATATATATACATAAACATAGTTTATAAACTACCGTGATTTTATTTATCATAAAAATAAAAAGGTCAAGCCAAGTATTATAACTCAAGAAAAAAGTCAGAAACAATACAGTTAGCTAGGCTATACGAAAATAAAGTGGCCGACATGAATGGAAAAAATTGGAAAGTGTATTCTGATAAAGTTAAAGAAACAGAAGCTGAGTATATGCGACCAGAACACATTACTGAGAACAATCTGGAATCAATTTATTATTTCTTTACAAGAAGATAATGAATGAAAGCGACAGTGATGATTACGATGATAGTAATCTAGGAAAATCTAATATTTCTTGCGAAGTGAATGGCGTTCACCCTTTTTAATTAAAATAGTTTTATTTGTTCTAAAATGTAAAAATAATTAGTTTCTGTTGTAGTTTCTGATTCCATTAATTAGTGTGTTTAATCGTTAACTTACATTAACTTTTGCATATCTGATTGAAAATAAAATGGAACACCAGCACTCGATGAAGATAATACATTCTGATTTGCATTTTATACCATTTTATTTTTAGTTCTACTATAGTACAATTCCCAATTCACATAAGCGCTTCTGCAATTTTTGTCACGTTTATCTTTTTTAAAAATGTATAATAACATATTTTTTTCGCAGAAAATGGTATAAAATAGTGTATATACACAATTTTATATATATAATTAAATAAAATTAAATTAAAAAATTTAATAATGTTTAAAATATTAACTATACTTTCAAATGACTAAAATTTAAAAAAATTGTGCGATTCAATACTAATACATGTTACGAAAGCCCATTCGCTGTTAGGAAATGAAGCAAATATTACGCTAATAGGAAAGTAGACGATTCGAAATGCGGCTGTTGCTGCCGTGGCATCAAGCATCAAGATTCGTTGCACCGCCAATACAAATAGCTTTTAAATAAACGCAATTTGAAAAAACGAAAGAAGTACTGCTTGTTTTACAAGTTAATTTTATTTCAATTATATTTTAAAAAAAAAAATAAAAAAAATTGAAATGTGAAAGAAAATATGAGCTAGCTAAAAATAAAACTTTCATAACTTTTGTTACGCTAGTAAATTACAAGCTGAAAAGAGTTTTCTGGAGAGGGGAGATAAAACGACCGGTTTAGTAATTAGAATTTTGCTTTGACCATCACCAACTATCAACCACCAAAAAGGGACTGAAGGATCAAATCACCGTTTTATTGAACAACACAAATTCAATAGATCCCTGTTTTCACTGCCCTTTGTACAAGTACGATAGGTTACGTATAATCTTCATTCTTTGTAACAATGCTGCGTCGAACTAAACATTTCAGTAAAAAACAAAAATGGAAAAATTACTAACAATTAAAGATTAAATTGTAACGAAATAAATTATTAACTAAAAATTAAATTCTTAACTGTTTATCTCAATGAGCACAGAGATAGATTTCTGCGACTAGGTATGTTGTATAAAAAAATATTCAATGATAAATATTAAAAGACGGCTGCAAGAAACATATCACGGAATTTTAAACTTATTAACTAGTCAGAATATAACTATAAAAATCTGGTACCTGCAACACATGGAAATATATACAATTTTAAGAAATAATATGACATAAAAAAAAAAAAGCATTACTTGAATATTTACTAAAATACTTACAAATCTCTTAATTTTTTTTAAACTCAATTTACTTAAATCTAAGTTAGTTTCTTTAATTAACAAATCTTAATGTATGAGTACTTAATCATTTTTTTTTTAAATAAATTTTCTCGAATATTCAGATAACACATTTCATTACAAATAATGATATAATAAGAATTAAAGAAGCACTTATGTGAAGCTGAGAATTGTACTATAATAGGATTAAAAATAAAATCGTATAATATGCAGATCAGAATGTATTACCTTCATTGAGTGCTGGTATTCCATTTTATTTTCAAACAAATATTCAGAATTTAATGTAAGCTAATGATTAAATACATTAATAATGGAATGGGAAATTGCAGCAGAAACTAATTATTTTTAAATATTAGAACAAATAAAACTATTTTATTTAAAGGGTGTACGTCATTCACTTTGCAAGAAATATTACAATTTCCGAGCTTACTATCATCAGAGTCAAAATGCTGTCAATGGATAGTCATTTTCCAGTTTTTTACGATCTCAATAATTCATTCAATATCTCTTTGAATGAATTAAATTGAATGACTTGGTATGTAATTTATCGGAGAAAGTACTTACAACAGGTTAAGTTACACGTTGTTGTCAATCGTAATCAGCCAGTTGAAATTTCATCTTTTAATAAGAATACATGTGTAAAATATAGGTCCTCACTTCAACTTGTAGAACGCGGAATGCCAGGGGAAAGCTTTCTCGGTTCCTTGCTATTCTTACTGTTTATCCGCCTCAAAGTCTTCAAAAAGGCAATGTTACTCTCTTCCCATTTGATACAATTGTGCTTATATCCGAAAAACACTCTTCAAAAAATTCTTCTCTGAGTTGATCGTAACCATATAACGTAATAAATGGATGAAAGCGTTGCATCAGAATTCTCAGTTGGACGTAAAATGAGTTGCTAATTGGGAATAATTACCATTAATAATACAAATAGATTTAGGTTACTTGTAAAGCGAAATTTCTAGGTATTTTGGTAGATGACAAATTCTCTTGGGATAATCAAACTGATTTAGTTTGCAACAAAATTAAACCACACTGATTTAGTTTAAAACGCTTTAATTTTTTTTTAATTTTCTAAGTATCGATCTACATTATTCATATTTGTGGGTGCCACACAATGATCTGATGGCCCATTTTTTGTGTATTGTAAACGCGTTCTGACTTTTTGAGGGATATATTATACTTTAAATGGAAAATAATTAAGCGCGAACAGCAACCAAACGATACCTAACAACAACGAGATACAAATAAATTTAGGTTACTTGTAAAGCAAAATTTCTAGGTATTTTGGTAGATGACAAATTCTCTTGGGATAATCAAACCGATTTAGTTTGCAACAAAATCAAACTGCACTGATTTAGTTTAAAACGCTTTAATAAATTCGTAAGCACATACAGTCATTAAATATTTATTACGCTTAATTATTTTCCATTTAAAGTATAATATATCCCTCAAAAAGTCAGAACGCGTTTTCAATACACAAAAAATGGGCTATCAGATCACTGTTTGGCACCTACAAATATGAATAATGTAGATCGATACTTAGAAAATTAAAAACAGGTTAACTTATCCTTTTGTTTATGATTGAGAAATATTGGCCATTATCCTTCAAAAAATAAGAATATCCACATCACTATCTATCGAAGTATTTGTCCAAAATAATATTTCGCATCATCCGTAACCCAACACAATACTTCGCCTTACGAGAAAAAAACCATATTATGCTTTCGGTACAATTTTTAAATCACGGAATCATTTAAAAAATATTCCCGCCGATTTATTTAAAATACAATTAAAAGATTTTTTTTTTTACCGAAACAATATTAATCTGTCGATGAATTTTTAAATTATAGTATTTTAAACATAAAATTTTAAATCTTCTGTGTTCGGTTTATTATATGTAAATATTTGCTCAAATTAAGTTTCATTAACACTTTCTGAATTGTAAATCATTTTGAAATTATTTTTCCATTTACGTTTTAAATAAATAATATCGGCTTTAATCAGATAGTTTTTATTCCATAATTAATGCGTATTACTGTGTATTTTGTGATGATGTTCTATCAAGATTTTACCACGGTTTCCCTTGATCAATCCAAGCAAATCCCGTGGCAATTCCTTTCTCATCCGTGAAGTAGCATATCGACCCGTTTTTGACAAGATCTGTATAATGAATTTAATTTATTAAATAGAAACCTTTTTTTATCATTAATTGGAAATTGCAAATAATAGTCGAACAATTATGTTATAAATCTTAAACGTAGTACACAATTATCTCAGTTAATTTTTTCAATCTTTAAATTAAACAATTTTAACAATAACGAGTTTATAATACGAGTAAAATCTAAGTTATAAAAGATAATTTTATGATGGGAAATCTGGTTCAAGATTAACGTCGCTATTTTTCGTGATATAACTTTGAAGTGAAAATGAAATTGATTGTATCCCATAATAAATAATTTACTGTAATTTTTTACCTTTATGCGTACTACCAAAGTTTTTTTATTAAAATGTTCTATTTGTAGAATACAGAAGATCGTGATATCTTATATTTTTTCACACAAATTCTACAATTTACACTGTCCTCTACGATTAAATTTTCTTTAGGTTATACCGTAGATTATATCGATATGTTTAATTTATTTATTAAATATAGATACAATTAAAAATTACTTATTTTTTCATATTATAGGAAATTAATAATCGGTAATTATTACGGAAATATCATTTGTTTTTACCCAGAAGTTTTTATTATTCCTTTATTAAGATCGGTACAGTACACAGGCCGGGTGCAGAAAGGCTTTCTCGAACCTTGACCTTGATACTTAACACCACACTGCCGGTCACCTTGACAAGCAGAAAACTGCAAAACATTTGTTATTCGTCCTACATCGTTTATTATTCAAGAGATACTGTATATTCAATAAATAGCCGACTGTTAAAATACAGATTCAGTGCAAAACAAAGAAAAAAAAATGCATATACAAAAACTATCATGCTTAGTGTCAATCGGCAAGAAATGCAATATTTTGACGTCATTCTTTAATTTTAGAAAATTTATTTCTTTAATTTTACTCAATAAATAAAATTTGAGAAAATATACTCAAAAAATAATAGCTCAATCTGAATACGTATCAATTTATCTGAATGTATTATACGAGTATAATGAACAATTAGATCAAAATTATTATTGCTATAATCCTCAAATTTCTAACAATAATTACATCGCAAAGGTAGGTAAACAAACGTCTATCTCCACGTTTTTGTAGGTAAAATTATTTAAAATATATCTACGGAGACCTATATAGGACGAAAACTTAAAAACATTTTACTGACAAAACAAAATAAAAAGTTATCAAATTATTAATAATGCGAGTATATGGAAGATGTTAAAAATCTAACTGACACTTGCAGGAGCTTAACGAACAGCAGGTAATTGTAGGTAGTAAGTCCCGACTTTTGCCCGAAAAAAAATTATATCAATTTATTCTGAATTTTAATAATAGATAGATAGTTTTTCATCCATCTGTTATTTTAATATCACACAATTTAAATACTTAGATTACTTTAATAAAAAAGTTAAATCTTAATGATAATTAAGCTGTGTGTTCTGTAATGATTAATTTAAGGACCTTCTACTCACGTAGCCTACTTTATTAATGCTTAATTATGATGGAATTTACAATGATTAAATTAACTTAGTTAATAAGTAAATTAATTTAATGGATAACATAGTAGTTATAAACTTAGTCTATACAGAATGGAAATGTTTCGAAGAAGACAAATAAATAAGAAAGGCATCGAGTATATTCCTTTTAATTAAAAACTTAAAGATGTCTAGATACAAACAGTCCGAAAATTAAATATGAGATTATACAAATTATCAGCATTTTTAAATAAGGAAAAATACTTTACAACAATTCTAAACAAGATATTTTTTTTTTTTTTTTTTTAAATGATTGTTAAAATAAAACTTCATTGGAGACTATGAAACTTATGACCAAAAAAAAAAAAAAATTCTTAAATGAAACCTAAACTACAGACGTATAACAATCTTACTAAAACTACTTTGCATTCGTTATAAATCGATCTTTAAGAATGTTTAAATGAAAATCAAAAGTAATTGCCTAATAACTGCTGCAGATAAATTACAAAACTTTACATAACACTAGATATAACACTATTCCAGATCTGAAAGACCCTGCAGCAATAGTCAGCCGAGCGGTGTATTTTAATAACTAACGGGACCTGACGAGAGCTTTGTAGGGCATTAGGTCTGCCACACGTTGGCCATCAATTAACGACCAGTTTGTGTCGGTTTAAACGGGTTAATATAAAAAAAAACTACCACACCACACCTTAAGAAATGATAAGTCAGCTTTATGAGAAAGGGAATCTGACAAAAAAATGTTAATTAAAATAAATTTATTTTAATGCGTATTCAAAATCAAGGATCAAGTTTAAAAACCAACAAACCCGTCTTTATGAATCAACTAATTTAGGAATAAGCGAGTGCGCATAAACTCACGTGTGGTGAAGAAGAAGAAAATTTATTTCTCTTTTTAATGATTTTTTTCTTTTAAGAAGAAATCCAGTAATTGAGTAATTTCAGAAGATTCTTTTCGGCAAACGAGTAGAAAAAAATATTCTTCTATACCAAAGTATAATATTTTTCTAAAAATTATTTTTAACACCGGAGACCTATTACAGACAATCGTAATTTAACAAATTCTGTAAAATCACAATTCACAGTGTATATAAAAAAAAATAATAACTGTCTTTACGAATCTTAATAGAAAAACAGTAAACATTAATAAAAATATCACTACAAGAATATTACAATAAAAAAAAAGAAGAAAAATAAATAAAAAACAGAATTAAAAGTAAATATATACATTCAATATATATATATATATATATATATACATATGAATGTATATATATGAATGTATCAATTAGTTACAATTTACGAAATTTAATAAGAAAAACAATAAAGTGAAAAGAAATATTAGAAATTAAATTCCTGAATCAAAGGGAAACGATAAGCCCAAGTACTTTACAAAATTTGCTCACAAGTTTCCAGTTATTACCACTTAAATAGTCCTTCACAAAAACAAAGTATTTTTCTTGAAATGCTTCAACTTTTTTTTTTTATACCTCCGGAACCACCGATAAGGTATATCTTCAGAGGATGAGATCAATGAATCGTAGCGTGTGTAAAAATTCCCATGCCAGACCGGGATTCGAACCCGGGACCTCCGGATGAAAGGCCGAGACGCTACCACTCGCGCCACGGAGGCTGGCAACCTTGCTTCAACCTTAATTCTTTTAACATTCGATACGCTTCAATAAAATGGAAGACATTTTCCTCTTCTCTCTTATTACATAATGAATACAATTTAGAATTTCTAGTGATCGAATATTTATTCAGACAAATTAATTCAGATCTTGATGTGAAAACCAGTTAATTAAAGTTTACTTTTGATCGCTAAATATATAATAGTTATTGAAGCTTAGTTCCTTGTATAGCACAAATACTTCGACTGCCGGATAGAATTTCCTACCTATATTCAATTTTACCTTTAACTACATTGAAAATATCGACCACTTTCAAATCTTTATACATAAAAAAAAGTATAAAGAACATCATAATTTACACAAAATTTCCCACTCATTATGCAAATAAATGTTGACATTAAATGATTCTGTAAGTAATATTTTAGAATATCTCGTTGATGGTAAATGAATACATCTTTTAATAAACTTCAAGTATAGTTTTAATGTCTTCCAAAAAAACAGACTGTAATTTAGTTTCAAGATATAAACTATATTCAGAGGGTGTAGTTCCGTAAACCAATTATTCTCTTAATGAAAAATACTTTTTCTAATGTACCGTTTATTTTATATCCCCATTCTTGAGCCTCATAACAGATAACAGGCCTAAAAACAGCGTTAAATACTTCAATTTTTTTCACAATCGGAATATCCTTATTAAAAAATTATATCATTAAAGGAATTTAAAGCAAATTTTGCATTTGAAGATGTTATACCCAGATATTTATATGTATTAACAACTTAAATTTCATGTTTTTGAAACCACCATTTCTCATGTTTTGCTGATGTTCCTCTGTTTCGAAAAACGACAATTTTTGATTTATTACGGTTCAATTCTAAATTCGACATCAGACAATACTCTTCCAGCACATTTAACATCTTCTGTAAAGCAAGTCCATCAGAAGCCAATAAGTCAATATCGTCAGCATAAACCAACAATTTTATCCTCATATTTCCAATTTTTATTCCACCTTCCATATTTTCACCAATATCATTTAAAAACAGAAAGAACCGGAGAGGATTTAATATGCAACCTTCCTTTATTCTGGTGCATGTTTCAATGTCTTCAGTTAGTTCTTGGACATATTTCTAAGAAAAGATATTTTGGAGGAGCTTTAAAAGTTTGTAAAATAAAGCAAATCGCTCTATGCGATCGTTTGCTGGAGTTAAATCGACAAAAAAAGCAAATAATTTTTTGTCTTTTCAATTTAATTTAATTTTAATAATACTAATTAAGGTATGAGTAGTATCTATCCAGCCATAAGATTTTCTGAAACCAATTTGAAATTCTTTTAGCACATTATTTTGGTTAACCCGAAGCGTAAGTATATTCAATACAAGGCAAAGTTTCCAAGATTCCAAGAGTTGGTTACAAGATGTTACAAGAGTCCAAGTCAGTTACAAGATGGTATTATTAGAATATATCCAGCTGTAATTGGATATCACATTCAGATCTCCTTTTTTGTGTAGGGGAAATATAATTGACCGTTTGAAGCATTCGGAGACGATGCCGGTTTCATAAATTTTATTAGATACTGTTATTAATTTTTGTACCAAGACATCAGGCGCGTTTTTAAAAAAATGCAAATGGTATTCTTCTATCATCTCTATTCTTCTACCATCTCTCTTCTATTATCTTTCATTCCTTTATGAATATTAACTGGCTCAGAAAATCGAAAAGGGAAATCTAAAACCTCGTCTAGTATGTTTGGCTCCGCGTAACATATTTTACATGACGTAACTTTTGGATTCAGTAAGTTTTCAAAATAACGTACCCAATCTTTTGCTGAAATATTATTAGTAAAAAAGATTTTCTTTTTAAAAATGCGAACCAGCTTCCAAAAATCACCTGAAATTCTAACTTCCTTAAAATGGTTTGTGCAGACTTTCCATCACTTTTTAACTTAAGAAAAATTGGCGTAACATCGTTATCCCAATTAATGAGAACAGCAATTTTGTACCGAATATTTATCGGTAAATGATTCGAAAAATTTGCAATACTGTCAACAACTGACTGCCACTGACACAGCACACAAATCTATAACCAACGAACCAAGAACTGTAATAAAAGTAAATTCACCATCATTGCTTCCAGTTATCCGACTATTTAGTACAACTAAGTTAGATTCTTCAAAAAGCGATAACAATCGTAGCCCATTTGCATTTACTACCAACCCTTAAAGTTTCTTGAAAACTTAGATGAATAATGAGTAGTTGTGATCAAGTTTTTTTGAATAAATTTTTCGTTGCTTATTCTCCGAATGAAACCCACAATTAATATCATGTTACCATATTCAATAAGAAAATTGTAAAGTTTATTAAAGTCTTGATTCCAAGCATAAAACTTAAGTAAACCGGCAAAATACACAGATTCAGAATTAGACTTCATCTCTACAACTTCAATATTTGATATCGCACGAAATTTTAACACAGAACTATGTTTCCCTCACTTCTTTATACCAAAAAAGGAGCCTCCACTTGTTCTGCCGAAATGAAACTTTTAACAGCAGGTATCCATTTTATATCATAATTAGAAAAAAATTTTTAAACTTAACAAAACAATGTTCTTCAAATATAAAGTTTCAAACAGAAAGAAGACATCACGCTCTTCTAAAAAACATCGATATTCTAGATTATGTAATTTAACCTTAATATCAAGTACATTACAGACTGTAATATTTAAATAATCAGATTGATATGGCACATTACGTAAGTTGACTCAGAGGACGTTGGGAGATCGGTTTTGCGACGAAAAAATCCGCTACACTTGACTCTTTTTTTTTTCACTGTCTTTGATAGACGCCCCATTCCTCTTTTTAACCTTTTCTTCCATAGAATTTGTACCCATCTCCATGTGAGCTTCATTATTATATATTTCTACAACATCTTCATACGTATTAAATTTCCCATTTACAAGAAGTCCATTTCGACGCAATCTAAAAGACTGCCCTCAAGCGTATAGCTTACTTCTAATACCCATGAATACCTTATACGTCTCTGCATCATAATCGTAAGAAATAAAAATCTTCTTACCCTTTAGTGTCGCTCCATTGCGTAAATACGTTATTTTCTTTAAATTAGATACAAAGGAGAATATAATAGGTAGTGCTCGGTTTGATTTGACTCCTATCCTTCTGATATAATTAAATTCTATTTCATTTAACTCTACGCCTATAATATTTCTACACAATTCAACATCTTCACCTTTCAAACCATCCAGATTTTCACCTTCCGTCTCAGTAATATCATAAAAAAACAAATTATTTTGTCGTTGTATAGAATCCAACACTTTCTGCTGCTTGACAACCGTCAATTTTAACTCGCATCCTTAGATAACCTTTCTATCTTTTTATTCTGATCTTCCATAGAAGCAGCTATATTTATGTTACATATTTCTGTCTTAACTACTTCCTTCATATCAGACTTAATTTAATTTTTTATTTCTCCAAAAAATGTAACAAGAATTCCATATCCATTGAAGAAATGCAAAATTATAAATACAATATTAAATGCACAAATTATGTTATTACTCCAGCTTATTACCCAATATCTTCAAAGGACACTGTTACCCTAAAATTTAATTATTACTCCAATATATATAATGCACATGAAAAATAAGGAGTGTCAGAGAGCTATCATAGCATTAGAGAGAGTAGGAAGCCCCTGGGTAGATAGGTTGCAATAATGAAACCGAGAAGACGGGATAATATTAAAATAATAATCAAAAATAAACAAATAAAAATAAGAAAACGGCTAATAAAATTTTGAAAATTGAATGTTGTTTGAAAGAAAGAGCATAAATTAAAATCTTAGAAATGTAAAAAAAGTAAATACAAATAAAAACATATCACAAGACTTATGTCACTAATTCAAGACTAAACCCGAGTGTGTATAAAGTGTAAACAAAGTGAGTCACCTCCACATGAAAAACCGTATACTTTTCTAAGAGGCCAGTTATAATTAAATAACAAGAGCAGATATACTACTTTACAGACCTGTTTTTAGGTTATGAAGACTCCGCAAACTTAATTTAGCTATAATTAATAATAAGATGAAATAAATACATAGAAATAACAACTGAAAATTTCACTGAATCATTTTAAACAAGATTCAACTTAAAAAAAAAAGTGAAAAAATCACTCGAAAACAACAAAACATACAGATTAAACGAAAACACAACTTCTAAATAAATCCACGCAGTGCTGCCAACTGCGCAATAACATATATTTTTGTTATAATATTTCATAAATATTTTCTCGGAAAACCAAAATAATGTTTATTAAAGAATACACGAAGTTCGAAACAGAAACGAATCCGATAAGTCTAAATTAGAATGAAAATTATACACAGCGAAAAGAGCCTAAAAAAGGGGAGCGAAGGAAATTTATAAAATAATTGCACAATAAATCCTAATATATGAATAGAATCGGACAAACCTTTTTTTTTTTTAATAAATCAAAACTTTAGTATCAACAGTTCACTTAAATGTAATCAAACGACAAATTTTTGCCGGCCTCCGTAGCGCGAGTGGTAGCGTCTCGGCCTTTCATCCGGAAGTCCCGGGTTCGAATCCCGGTCAGGCATGACATTTTTCACACATGCTACAATTCATTCATCTCATCCTCTGAAGATATACATAACTGCGGTTTAATAAAAAAAAAAAACGACAAATTTGATCACAGTTGTAAAAAAAAAACAGTGCTTGAAATAGAATCATAATTGAAACACATAATTTAAAAAAAATTGAAAACTAAAATATAACAAGAATTTAAATTAATCTTTATTACGCTCTTATTTTCTTAAAAAAAAAAAAAGAAACACAATATTTTATCACATTTCAACGGCTTTCCGAATGTTCCACAAATTGCTATATGCTGTTAGTTAAACTACAATTCTAAAAATATACATCTTCGGGATCTAGAACATCAGACACTGTCTACATAATAAAACACCATTCAAGTCATGTAAATTTCATTCCAAAAATTATTACGAGTAAAACGTAACGAACACGGTTAAGAAAAATTTATCATCAATGAATTCTTAATTATTAATACTTTTTAGAGTTAAAAAAAAATTTAATTGTAATTTAAAATATTTATGTTCAAAACGTTAAATCGATAAATATAAATTTTAAACACTACAATTTTGAATGTGCCGTTACAAAAATAAAAAAGTCCCAATTTAAAGTCAACATATAAAAAGCGACATTTGGTTCGGGCTGTTAAAGTAAACAAAAATCCCCTAACATGTAATTTTAACTATATAATAAAACTAAAGTAAACGGAAATTACATCATAAAGCAGATAAAAAAAAAAAAAGAAGCATAACACAATTTTCTTACAGGGTTGAAAATTATAGCTCGATATGAAAGCGTGAAGAAACACAGAAACCTTTATAAACATGCCGAACAAAGCTCGACGTGTACCCGGGCGTTGCTATGGTAACAACTTGCGCCCGAATTTATTTTGCAGCAGTCTGAGCTGAGTCTAATCTTTAAAGCAGATCACTTTATTTCGAAGTTTGAATACTGCTCGAAAAGTAATTTGTTCTTATTTTAAATCGACTGAATTTTAATTCTCACTATTCAAATTACAATTTATTTTGTATGACAAATAAATTGCTAACGTAAAAAAAAAATGTCGATTGTTTAATCGCCATCACTACTGAATTTTACCTTTAATAATTATTTTGACAAACAATCTAAAGGAGGATATTATGTCTTTATTTTCAGATAAATCTAAGAAGCTCTTTAAAAGAAAATTGTGACATTATTAACGTATGTAATTAACTCGAACAAAGGAGATACTATTTTAACTTTTAAAATAATTATTTTTCTTCTTTTTTTTTTGAACTTTCTTTTTTAAATAAGATTTTTAAAAGGCAGAAGAATTTCGTAAATTTTGCGCCTTCACTTTTGTATAGATATATGTTTTTTAAAGGGATATTTAAAAGTTATTTTTATTGTAACGTATTAAACAATGAAAATTTTCTACTAAAGTCTTTACCATTAATACAATACTAAATATAAAACTTTAATAATAATAAAAGCAGTTTAAAAATAATTTTTTTAAGGGCTTCCATTTATCTTAGGAAATTATATTTAATCCTAAAAATTAAATCGTGCCAGAAAGGGAGGTGACCGTAATGTAATATTTAAACTTATTAAGTCTAAATTTAAAATTATTAAAAAAAAAGTCATTAAGAACTACGAATCGCACGACTCATATCAGCACACAACGTGTGATCTTATACAGGGTGTATCAAAACTGCACGGCAATCTCTTGGAAACGGATTCTATATCTAAAAATAAGAAAAACATTTCCAATAAACATATGCCTGAAAACGTTTTGTTAGCGAGTTACGGCTAGCGAAAGATTTCGCCCAGTTTTCAGTTC
>JAAAKQ030321718.1:0-13225 GCA_010016005.3 Zanna intricata
CACCAGATACCGGTTAGCAGACGCTATGACGGCGCGGGGCAGGCTCAGTCCGGTTACTTATTATACAGACCCTGTAGTCCTAAGTGAGGAACTACGATGACAATTTCAACAAAATGTAGAGGTATTTGATGAATTGGTTTGAAGAGGTGTTTGATGTAGCCTAGATGAAATGGAAAAAATTTGAGATTGTATAAAGGCCACAACCATTCAGTAGAATTTTCACTGCTTAGTATTTGTTTTTTGTTTTTTTCAATCATTCCCTCCTCTCGCATCTCTCTCAGATTGTGGGTGAACAACTTGGGGATGGAGACAAGTTAAAATATCTTGTAAAACATAAAGACCAGCTACTAGTTGATACGATCTGTGATAACATTCTTCAATGTTTTCTTCTGAATGCCAGTTGAAAGGTATTGCTATGGTCTAATATTCCTACTAACATGCAATTGCAAACTGGAAGGGTATTAACCACACATGTTTACTGCGATCAAAATCTTTGACAATTTGCCCGCCAAGTGCAACTTGATACGCGGAACGAAACTGAACACAAGATAGCAGAAGAGTTTTCCTTGTCATTAATTGTGGTAGAGAACAATATTCTTTACTGCACTTTCACATAAGTTATAGTCCAGTTAGCAATTTCAGTGCTTTTTTTTCCCAGTTTCACTGTCATAGATTGCTGTGTCCCATTTTTTACCCTCTTAAAGTTACCATTCAACACATCAAATTGCACTATTTAGCTATAGTGTAACAGCGCATGATTTCACGGAAAAAAAAATTTCTGAAAAATTATGTTTTATTCATTTATTAAGTGATTGATTGACGTGAATGTTTTATATACTGTTTTAGGATTAGTTTAAAATGTCTTTTTCTTAATTATTAATCAGTTAAAACTTCTAAATTGAGTAAGAAAGAAGTACACAGTTTATTGTTTTAAACTATCTTTTGTTGTAAAAATACCATATATTTAAAAGTGTATTATATTTTGTGTATTTAAAAAGTATATTTTCATTTTATAGTACATGATTTTAAAATCTACAACTGAAAATTTTTTTGTAAGGTTTATCTGCTAACATATTATTACTTACATAAAGAGTTCTAAGTTATACAGTATAAGAGTTATTGGCAGTAATAACAAATAGTATCGATTGAAGTTGTGGTTTGGTCATTTATAAAAGTTGTAAGGTTTGTCTAGAAACTTGCGTAATGCAATGGTAAAAACACATAATGCAATTGCTCACATCTCACACACGACTTTTTGTTTCTGTTGCTCTCATCTCGGCAGTTAACTACTAATTGTTGAAATTGGTGTTCCTACATGTATCAATAATTTCTTTACTCACCTTATGACTATGTAGTTTAAAAGTATTTTTATGATTTATAATAATAAATATGATGATTATTGTTTACTATTACATTTGAAAAGTATTGTATTTTTCTGCTATTTTAAGATTTTATATGTATATGTATAGAGATTTTTAATATAGACAAATGTGAAATTTAAATAATTCTTGCGTAATGCTTGTGAATAATATAGTATGTTTTATTTTTGTATTTTCAATAATAATGTAATAGGATTTTTTACGTAGAGGAATTTTTTTTTTGAGTCGGTAGGCTTTTCTTGTATTTTCTTAATTTAAAGAGAAAACTGTATAAGTGTACTTTTTTGTGATTTATAATTTTTTAAAGTAAATTTTTTTCACTGGTTCTTTTCAGTTTAATATTTTTATTATTTATTTTATTTGTATTTTTTGATTACCGCTAATTAAAACAGTATTTTTATAATTAAAGGGTTAGAAGATTTTGTACAAATATGTTTATTTTTCAGTTTTGTTCAGGTCTGTAAATGTTGTAAAGTATAATATTGTGTGATTAATGTAAACAGCTACAGTTGCATGTAGGTTTATGAGGTAGCTCCCTGCGTGATAAAGAGAGAAGAATATAATCTAATGCGACTGCTTTTCAGGGTTTTTCTACTGTCAGACATCCTTTAGTGTAAAAATAGGAATATTGATATCCTAATAGTTTGCTAATAATAGTTTACGAAATTTAACTTCAAATTCCTGATGAATTTGCATACCTAAATCTGTCTTTATTACACAATTTGAGAATTTTAATTGATAGTAGATCATTTGCAATATCCATGATCAAAGCTCCTAGACTTTGTTGAACTCTTTCAAGAACTGTTGATTTATTTTTTTTAAAAATGAGTAGATTTATTTTGTAAATTGGTATATATGGCTTACAACTTTCTTTTGACAGAAAAAAGACTTTCTTTCTAAACAATCTACATCTCTTGTAATAATCCTTTTACTAGTATTAAATTTAATGTACAGGGTTAGAGAAAACAATTTTGAATAACAGTGTTTATATATCTCTTAAAAATCTCTTTAACTGAGGTCACTCCAGGCCTGTTGACTAATATTTTTTGATAACCCAGTGATTGCCATCTTTGAAGCAGCAACTAATTGTTGGATTACCAAAATTGGAGAATACACAAAGTCCGTAGATCTTTTGTGACATCCTGAAAAGCAGTAAAAAAAAAAAAAAAAAAATTATAAAAGGAGCTTATAATACAGGGCAGCTGTGAAGTTTTTTAAGCTTAAGAATGTCACTAACATTAAAATAGACTCTTGCATATTATTGTGTACATCAGTATTACTTGCATTAACATATTTTTATAAAAGAATCTCAAAGGCAAGGTCAGACATTTTAAATTCAGTGTTGAATAAATGTTTCCTAATAACACTATAGAAGTCTGAGAAAAAGTATTGCTTATCATTCAGTAAGCAATCACTACAAGATTGTGGCTTGAAGCTAGACACATTTGACTTGAAAGACAGCTTGTTATTAAAATAACAAATCAAATCATTGACTTGTAAGAGAATTCCTGACAGCAATGAGAACACACTTCCCTTACATTCCTGTGATTTCTCATTATAGTTACAAAAAGTTCAGCATGAAAGACTTGAAGATACAAGAATTTAGTTGTTATTGTTATGCTCATCACTAAGAAAGAAAGTCTTCTTAGTAGTAATATCAAACTTGTGGTAGACAGACTTTGGGTATGAATGATAAAAATTTTGTTAAAAAAAGTAGAAATACCAATCTTGTTAAACCAGTTGACTTGTTGATATCAATAGCTTCTGACAGGACTCCATAGAAGAGAGAACAAAGAATGCTTGTTGTTCAAATGGAAACATCATTAACAAAATTCAAGTCAGCAAATCAAAACTTACACTGAACTTTATTTTTAAATTATGGATGTTTCTATATTTGAGGTTTACTAAACTTGTAAGCAGACCATCGACATTTTAAGGAGCAAACAAGATCTACAATTAGCTTCTAACTTAAATCTAAGAATACTATAGTGGATTTTCTGTTTATTCTTTCATCTCTGAGATGTAGGGTTAGCCAAGTTATTCTATATCCTTCATATTGTCTTTATTCTTGGATAAGAGTTCCTAAATACAGGGACAATTTTATCTTGATTATTCATAGAAAGAGCATTAAAACTTGAAAGGATTTAAATTGAAAAAATCTGATCGCCAACGTTTTAGGAAGCAAAGCATCTGTTTTTTTGTTGTCCTTGTCTTTTGAATTGTCTACAATGCAAATGATATTCCAGTATGATGTGACTGTCATTAGTGATACTTGAAGATGAATACATAATCTTGAGTTAGGACCTCTGGAGTGCAGCATTCTTGGCTCATATAACTTTCTTTGATTAGAGTATAAAGCTCAGAGATACATAATAATTATTAGCTAACAATTTCCATCCAACTTCTGTAATTGTGTGCCTATGTAATATGGAAATGAGATAGAGGGATATAGTGAATATTGAAGTTCTTATTAACATCTTCAAAATTTAACTTAATTTCTATTAACATTTTTTTCATCAAATTTCTCAGTTATTTTTTTCATTTTCAACAATTGGGATGTAATGAAAATGTTATCAAATTTTCTTAATTAGTATTTAATTATAAAAATATTAGTTGCATTACAATTCATTCCTGTTTTCTCTAATTGGCATATCATTTATAATATCGTGTTTAGAATACATGAACCAACTACAATTACAAGATCCTGAGATAAAACTTCAATTAAACAGATATATAAAATTTTCTGCTAAAGAAGATTCTGTTATAAGTATAACATTTGTTCATTTATAGTGGTATTTTATTATTTGTTGTAATCTATGATCTTTACAAAATCACACAGTATTTTAAGTTTACTTATCAATTAATTTGTTCTGTGGTGTATGCGTAGTATAAGCTAGTGTTTTTTGTTATATACCAAATTTAACTTACAGTCAAACAATATATGCCCTCTATTCATTGATTGTCTTGGTGATTCATGCAGTAAAGAAGCAATACAATGTATTTGCTGCTTCTGTTAAGTTTGAGTGTGCATTGCACAATGCTTGTGCTATGTGTGTCACACTCAAACTTAATTTGAGTTATTACATATGCATAACATACATAACTTTAGTTATTACATATGCTATGTAATAGCATGAAGAGCTGCATTATTCTAAAACATACATCTAACTCTAATGATACCTTCCCCTCTGTCGTTCACTGTGTTGATCCAAAAATTGTGTGTGTATATATATCTGGCAACAATATTGTACATAAATTCAGTAATTTTCTAAACCTAACATTTTAGTTGATATAATATATATAGTTAACATTTAATCAAAGAAAAGACTGAAAATGTTTGCTTTATTGTGTGAAGTTAGTTATGTCATTTTTATGTCTGCTCAAAGTGTTTTAGTTCCTTTAGAATTAGATTTGACTTTGTTTAAAAAAAAAATTAATTAAAACTATTTGTATTTTTCATCTGGAAATTTTTAGTGTTTTGTAATAACTATTGTGAATAGTATGACATAATTGTATGTAATAAAATTTGTTAGATAGATATTTATATTTTTTATTTAATAAAGTTGCTCTTTTTGTGTAAAAATTTTTTTTTTGTATTCAGAGACACTTTTATTTAGAATATGATTAAAACATTGTGGTAAAATGAACTGATACAATTCAGTTCTGAAACACTTTTCTATGTGTTATGTTCATAATAAGTTTAAAAAAAAAGTCAATGATTAGTTGATGCTAGAGTTAGGACAATTATCACTTAACCGAAGATGGCTAGAAGAGCATCTGAAATGTTAAATTTATTTGGTTTTTCTTGTTTATGAGGTTTATAATGTTTAACCTATTTCTGAGCATCTAAAAGGTTCATTTTAATTCAATTACTCTTAAGTTATATTATCCTATTATCATTAATTGCTGGTAATTTATTATTAAATTGTTGATTTTTATTTTGTGATTGGTGATGTATCAGAAAGTACAGTAAATTTTTGAAGTTAGGTATTTATGAAAGTTAAATTCTTTAAAGTCTGTTTTGAAATAAAAATGCAGCCTCCTTTAGCAAGCTTATTTTAATTATTAGAAATATTTATTTTTTTAATGAAAAAATATTATTATTGAATCAGTTATACATAAATATGCCTAATAATTTTAATCATACAAAGTGAAATAAATGTTAATATTTAAAAATAATGAAGTTACTGTATGTGGGAATATGCAAAAGATTTATTTTCTTTGTGGACAAAATAAAAGGGAAAAGTTTTTTTGTATTTTAAAATAAACTTTTTTTCAACCTGCTACAAATTCTGTAATAAATTTTTTTTTTTTTTCAGTCACTAATATGGTCACAAAGACAACTGTGATAGTTCTGAATTGAATAATAAAAAAATTGATTTGGTCTGTTGTAACAGATTATATTTAAAATTTATTAATACTCTTAAAAAATTAAACAGATTCTTTTTATTTGCTTCAAACTGTTAAGCAGATAATGAAATTTAATTGTTCTATTAAGTACATGTTATGTAAAAATAAATTAGTCCCATAATTCATTGAAGAATACTTGTAATTTTTATGTAATATTGAATTAAGATTACCAAAGGAGTTTGCATTTTATATTTATTTGACAGCATTGTCTTTGACATTTATTATTATTTGTTATCTGAATTGCCCATTAAATTCATGTGTTTACACTTACATATTGATAGAAAATTGTCTTTTAACTATGGAAACATTTTAGCCATCTATGGCAACAAGATTTTATAAATTTATTATATTTAACTAATAAATTACACAGTGAAAACATTAATTCTGTATATATCTGTTCTCACGATCAAGAAAGCAGCAGATAGAGTTCCAGCCTGTTAATAAAGCAGGGAATTTGTATAATGTTACAATTTTTTTATACCAACACAAGGGCTGGTTTAAGTCATTCTCTCATCCTAGATAAAATAGACAAATTGCATTCCTATCAAGGGATTAGATTTTTTGGAAAAGTTATATATGTTTATTAAAAGTTGAATTTTTACTGTCTAAAAGAAGAATCACAGAAACATTGTACATTTTTTCTATTCATTCTAAAAAATATGTGCTGTAAAAAGAAATTGAAACTACTGTCCTGTGTATCCAAATACATTTATGGAATCCAAATGAAAGTATTTATATTTGTATGGTCTGCCTTTTAGAATTCTTTACAAATGGATTATATTAATTGATAGGGTTTTTTTCTTGAGATCTTAAACCCATTGCTGCTGATATAACTTAGTAGAAGGTAATTTTCAACTATTTAAATTTTTGCTTTCACTAGGTGAGGGAAAAACACTAATTAATAACTTTAACCCAGTTCTCAATATTTTTGTGGTTATAATGAAAACATTGCTCTTCATTTTTAAAATGGTTATTTCAGTTGTCATTGCCCTATTTCTATTGATATGTTATCTTGCACTTGTGAAATTGTGGATGACATAACTGTCAATAATATGAGGTAAGATGAACAATTATGTTGTATTCTTAATACAGGATTTCCAGTAATATTGTAATGATAACTGCATTTAAAACAAAAAATTATTTGTTTTAAAGATTTAAGAAATTTTTTCTAGAAGTTTACAGTGTTTCCATCCAGTTGATGTCGACTTTCAGTGATACTAATAAACTATAATCAGTAGAAACCGGATTATAAATGCGTTTGCATATTTTCTTAAATCTAGCAATGATGAATATTTTTGTTATATTTACTATATTTTTTGGTAGGATACCTAGTTAATAAATAAAATCTGACGTTGTAGTCTGCCAAGCCTATTTTAGCCGCACGGCTCTTAGAACGCACTTAGCAGCCGTATGTCTATTGTTCTGATAGAATAATATTATGAAGTAAAATACAGATTCACGCAAGATTAGGACGAACGATACCATTCTGTGTCTTGCACGCCTACTGCAGAACTGCTCTCACTAGACAATTAAATTACGCATGTTATTGATGACGTGCTCATTGCATCAGTTTTTTTTTCTCTTTTCAGTCATTTGACTGATTTGATGCAGCTCTCCAAGATTCCCTATCTAGTGCCAGTCCGTTTCATTTCGGTATACCTGCTACATCTTACATCCCTAACAATTTATTTTATTGTTATGGTCTCGGGTTCGAATCCCGGTCAGGCATGGCATCTTTTACACACGCTACAATTCATTCATCTCATCCTCTGAATGTATAACCTAACTGTGATTTCGGAGGTGAAACAAAAAAAAAATTGTTTTACATATTCCAACCGTTGCTTGCCTGCACAATTTTTCCCATCTACCTGCCCTTCCAATATCAAAGCGACTATTCCAGGATGCCTTAATATATGGCCTATAAGTCTGTCTCTTCTTCTAACTACATTTTTCCAAATGCATCTTCTTTCATCGATTTTCACAAAACCTCTTCATTTGTAACTTTATCCACCAATCTGATCTTTAACATTCTCCTATAACACCACATGCATCAGTTTAGTGTTTTATTTATTTGTGTAAGTTTAATGTGTGCTATGCCTCTCGAAAAAAGTGTCTGTGGATTGTTGATTGTCCTGGAAAATTTACATACAACGGAAATATTTTACCAAGTTTGCGAGAAAATATTTTGTGCCCAAAAAAGTTTCAAATAGACCAGCATGTCAAGACAAGCCTTCATATTGGAGGATTGCAAAAGAAAAGCCCACAACAACTTATAACAGCGGCAAGTAGCAGTGATTTCACTTCCAAAGGTAAAACAAAAAAACCAATTCAATATGGATTTACGTGAAGCATTGCATACAAGTAATATTACTCTTGGCAAACTTACAAATACTAACTTCAACTATTTTCCGTGAAACTATTGCTTGAATCAAGATATACTAGATGAATCAACACTAGCGTAAAAATTACATACCGACAATTTACCTACATGTTATGGAAAAAAATTTACCAGTGAACTCAATGATAGCATTATTTGGATTGCAGCTGGTGAAACTACCGACAGTTGTTGGCGATACATTGAGAATTTAATTGTCAAGGTTTGTGAGTGAGGGTATTAAAAAAGTATTTCCTGAATCTTCTGTAGACGAAAGAGAATTTATATTTCCTCAGATGCTTCTGTAAATGATCAAGGCATTCATAGCCCTCCAAGTATTTGATCCCAATTCGATTGATGTGACGTACTTTTCTGACTGAGAATATCGACTCGCTGAAGAAATAAAATCCACGTTTTGGAATAAAAATAAACTGATTCCATCAACATAGAAAGCTTTTCTTAAACCTCCTCGCAATAAGGCCTATAAAGAAAAACCGCCAAACATGCCTTGGCGAACTCCCGAACTGGTGGTAACACGATGGGAAACGCGGATCGAAGCTGTACTGTTTTACAGTGAACTTTTCGAGACCATTAAAAATTTAGTAAACGACTTCAATATAGCAGAGGCTATGGTAATTTGTCAGTCCAAGGAAACATTTAATGATTTTAGTAGAAAAAGAACATAGTTGTGATTAGCCTTCGTTTTTCCCACATATCTGGTAGTATTAAAAAGCTGTAAACTCAAGATTTGGCGTCGACCGAATATATTCGATTAATGAATAAAATCCGCCAAATGAACTCCTCATTGCCAGAGGTATTCCCGTAAAAACTTAAAGAAAAATTTGAACAATAACTCAGACTTTAAACGATTATGTTAAGTCGATAGATTTATTAACGGAACTGGTGAACTTTACCAGAAACAATAAGTGCTAACATAGGATCCAAATTCAAATGCTGCCTGGTTACCTCAGTGGATGTGGAACGATCCTTTTCCATTTATAAAATTATTTTGAGAGATCGAAGACATAAACATACTACCGAACGTTTGGAACAGTAGCCGTTCGTTTACGTTTACAAAAATAACAAAACGTTAAATAATTGTTAATTATCGAATTTATCGATATGTTATTCAATTGCTTACTAACTGTACGATGATTTTGAAATAAAAATCGAAAAATTATTATTTAAAGTTGCATAATTTGTCTCGTTTGGAAATGCACGTTTTATGCATTTTTTTGCACATTTCAAGCTTTTTATGTTTCATATAATCCGGTCTCTAATAATCAGCTATAAAATATCTGTTGTAAAATATGTACTTATTTGAAATCGAGTTATTTTTCCTTCAAAATTTCGAGATTTGAACAAAACTTTTCTGAGCCAGTTTTGAGGAGAACTACTACTTACCTTAAACTAACGGAACTAGTTATGTGGAAATTTCTAATCATTGAACAAAGTACACGATACAAGTTTCACTGCTCTTAATTTAGCATTCGAAATCTATCTATAGTTAAGCTTCTACGAGCAGTCACAGCTTGAGGATAGAAACAAACGCACAAGTCAATGTTTTTTAATACTTTATTTTCGATAGAAGTACTTGAAAATCAAAATTCGGAAATTTAATTTTCATCATGAAAGCTACTCTTATAGTTCTCGTATTCTTTATTTATAGATATTATTTATTTTATTCGATATTCATCCGTGTTAAAACATTTGAAATAAATTAAAAAGATAAGCAATAATTCATTTTATAAATAAAAGATTATTAAAAAATGAAAATCCATCTTACCAACAAATTATGTGTGACACGAGATCTTTCGGTTTAAGTATTTAAACTTTATTTCAATCAAACATTATTTCAATTTTTTAAATTAAAAGTAACTTAATAGGAGATAATATTTTATCTCCTGATGATGGTTTTGAAATAAACCGAAAGATCTCGAGTCACCCTTAATTTGCTTTATGGTAGATTTTTTTCTTTAATAATTTACTAAGTAATAAATTATTAAATATATAAACGGTAACGATGTTTGAGAAAAATAAAAGATTATTTGTCAGTATGGAAAAATAGGGTAAAATTATAAAATTAATGATGTAGATTTTATACTCTATGGCGTGCCAATATCGTAATTTTAAAAATCATAACATAACCTCAATGAATGTGTTTTCCTGAATGATAAATATTTTTATGTACTTGTCTATTTTATTCTCACTTGTATTCGGTTGTTGAATATCATATTAATATTTTTAAAGTTTATGTTCCCGTTGTTGAATGGCTGGTTTTATCGGCGTCCATGTGGGTAAGATGTTTCATCTGTTGGTGATTTTTAAAAACGTATAAAATTTATTTGTGTTCTTTTTTGTAATTTAAATTGAGCCGAGGAAAATGTTAACAATTTACATATTTCTGAAATAAAGAGTTATTTAAACAGATTCTTAAGACTCGTGTAACTTTTATTATTATTTTTACAATATATATTTTTACAATGTAACTTTTATTATATTTTATGTTTTGAGATAAATAAACACTTCATTTTAATCACAATATTATGATACATTGTATAATTCATGATAGGTATTGTACTTACATTAACACAACATGTGAGAACTGCTTTAAATTAACTCGCTGGCAATATAACTTTCCTCAGTTACCTTTAGATAGAATAAATGAGAAATTTCCTGTTATATTGGGTATTGAATAATGCTTTGCATTTTTTCGTGTTGAGTCATTTAATTGGCTTGATGGGATTCTCCATTCTTTGATTACTTTGTATTATTTTATCAGCTTTTGGGATTAATATATCTTTTACATGTTACAACATAAATTTTTGGTTTCCTGTATCTTTGCGTTCCTTTACCAATTATAACCTTCTTGAACTGAATTTTCTAATTGTAGATGCTCTAATAAATAAGGTTATCAATCTTGTTTTCCATTTTATCAAGTTTTGCCATAAACTTCTCACCTTTCAATTTCATCTTAAAACATCTTTATTTTGTACATATTTATCAACCCACCTAATTTTCAACATTTCATGATTTTTTTTTTAAATGTCACCTTCAATATCAGAAACACAAGAAATCAAGGTATGAGTGGTCTTTTTAATTTTCAATTTATAATTGAATACTATTATACAAATATTGATTTATTGTAAAAATTATTTTTATAAAATGCAGTAGCTATTTGAATTAACTCATATTAAAATCTATTTGTTCATGTATGATGCTTTCTTTAAATCTAAATTTGTGAGTCTAGAATACAATTTTAACATTGTTTATTTAGAAGTTTTACTATCTTTATTGCTTTTATGTAAACATATCCTGAAGTTTTACTCTCCTTTGAAACAAGATTTACACAATTTGAAAGTAAGTTTCCATATGTACAGTTATTTTTTGTATATTTAATAATTAACTGTAGTTATGCCATGTAAAATTTACTACAATCTTGCGTTTCTTTATTTGTGATAATATTACTGTTTATTATCTGGTGGTGCCAATTTGCCAGTAATTTGAATAGTAATGTGTGCCAGTAATTATTGTTATTATTTATCAGTTTGGAGAATTAATTAAAATTTTTTAATTTTTTTTGTACAATATATATTTTTTACATGCTGTTTGAAATGTGTTGAAGTCTAGTTAAAAATGAAACTTAATGTATTTTTGATGTTTTGATATTTTTAATGTATTTTTAAGGTGCTGGCCATCATTCTTCTAATTTGCAAGCAAAGTATGAACAACTGTGCAAGAAAGCCTGCAGAAAGGTATATATGTTTTATTGTTGTTAATATTTTTCTATTTATAGCTGAAATAAATAAGGTGAAATAATGAGGTAACTGAAATAATAATAAAATGAAATAAATAAATAAGGTTTATTATTAATGGCTGACAAACTCTCACCACAACTCTGGTGCCACATATAAATCAAACTGATAAATATCCAATCGAGTGAAATGGTCATAATCCATTTCTTACTCCTTTAATTGTTTGATATTATTTTTTGTATAATCTGTTTTCCAATAGTTTTAGAATAAAATTTATGCTACTGTCAAAAGGTGTGGAAGTTTTATAAAATTTTTTACATAGGAGAAGGAAAAATCTGCACACAGATGTGCAGCAACCTACACTACTAGTTGTGTGAGGTTTCCTGAAGAAAGCAGGGACTCCCTAAACAACCTCCTATGACAACATGCCCCGACACCCGCCATAATGGCATTACTCAGAGCATGCTGTATTCCCATGGGTTACATAGGACAGTTTCAGGAGTCCTGCACACATCATCAGCAGCAGTGACCGTGAGCCCCAAAATGCTTCCATGTGCAGGCTGTCTCCATCCCATCCTTCCCATGTGTTCTGGCAAAACTGCAACTGTTGGAAACTCCATAACATCTCCGTGGCTCTATTTCTTCCCTATTGGCTTTATCCATGGGAGTCCATGGCATAATCTTGGGCACCACTAATGGAGGGACACTGTTGGTGGCTTCTCTGAATCCGTGGAGTTAAATTTTTGTATATGATATCATCTATCTGTCAACCTGAATAATCATACCATAAATGCTAAATTTGCCCTCGGATATAAGTATTAAAATTAAAGAATCGGCTTCAGCCAATATTTAACTCAATATGGAAATTATAGCCATAATTCATAAAACTTACAAAATCACTGCTCAAACTATATGAAATTTACAAAAATATCATTTATCTAAATTTTATGAAGTCAACAGATATATCAAAAGAATAAACGGTTAGATATGTTAGTTAAACAATCATTGTTTATCCATATAACCAAATATTTATCATTGTTTAATCATATATTTTAGGGATTCCCCAATCAATTTAAAATAGCTGCTTTTAATAACTGTAGTTCCCACAAAACTACTGATGAAGGAATTGTGAATAAGTCCATCGATATATTTTTAACACGTATTACCATTTATTTAAAAAGTGAGTTTATATTAGATGCAGAAAGTGAAGAATATATATATATATATGATATATATATATATATTGTGATGCATTACTATCATTACCTTCCCTTATTACATAAAGCCATGAAAAATGAATGCTGGGG
>JAAAKQ030321718.1:13325-26580 GCA_010016005.3 Zanna intricata
ATATATATATATATTGTGATGCATTACTATCATTACCTTCCCTTATTACATAAAGCCATGAAAAATGAATGCTGGGGTTTTGACAATTTATAGGTAATGAGATTAAATAAAGGCATTAATAAATATCGAGAAGGTTTAAATGTTTTTTGTCTATGTTAATAATTTCTGATGTGTTCTCTTTTTGTGATTTTATAAATGTCAGTACTATTTAATCACCTATCCCATGTCATTTTAATTATGTCTGGATATCAATAATAGCAACGACAATTTGTTTCTGTTGTTGCATTAAATAGTAATCATTCCACTACATAAAATGTTCTTAATATAATACCTGCAAAAAGGTCTTTGGGTTATAGTTAAAGGCTTCTAAGAGCCAAAACGTAGGTCTCTTCTAATTTTTAGGGAACAGGACTTTCAATGATTTGAGTGTTCACTTTAAGTGTGTACTCATTGAGTGTTCACTCAATGGTTTGAGTCAAACCAGTTTTACAGGAAGAATGGGATGCTATTCTGATTTAAGCAGTGCAAGAGTATCTTTCTTTCCCAAATCCTTCAATTTTGAGGATGAACATAACTTTTTAACTTGTTTTTATGACTGTTATTAATGTTTCTTGGAAAGAAGAAAAGACCTATAATTGTTATATAGTAACCTGCAGTCTACTTATTCTCATTTAAGAGAATCCTGAACTTTCTTGTTAGCATTCAGAATTAAATGAATTCACTAATGGGTGTGAGGTCTTAAATCTCGCGATTGTGATGTTTACTGCACCCATTATTGTAAAAAATGGCTTCATCTGTATCCAAAACCAACTTATTTTGTATAAAAATTCATAAGATTTTATTAAGCAAAATATAAATTAACATGCCAATTGCCTTTTTTGATCCTTTAGTAGAATTTCATATCTATACAGATGTGCAAATTTTTTCCCATGTGGAAATTTTGAATTTTAGTTTGTCATCTGTAAACCATTACCTTTTAAGCCATCAATAAATAGTAATATTATCAATTATACCTTGATTAAGATTTGTTAATAACAAATTACATTGAATAGACTGATTTTATTTCAATTCTACATATCACAGAAAGCCACTGTTCTTTTATCAATAGAGTACACATCTTACCATTACATGTTATAACTAAGGACGCTCATTTTTTTATGTTTCTGTAAGTTAAGTTGGATCACTCCACATACATTTGAAAAAATTACAATATTTCATTATCTTTCGGCTTTGAAACCATTGACATTTTTTTTTATTTGTTATTTATTATTAAGATCACTTTAATCAATATTCTTTTAATAAATCTATAAAAATAAGTAAATAAATCGCAATTGAAGATATTTCCTTAGTGTGTGTGTTGTATATATAATTCATATTATTCCTGTACATTGTCAAATTAAATAAAATTTAAAATAAATATAAACCACCTAATACAGAATATTGAGATAAGACAGACATATCTTATTTTAATTTAAAAAAAAAAAATATATAATAAAAAAATTGAAGATAGAATTAAGCTAAAATATGTCTTGTCTCGATATCAGAATATTTCAATATTCTGTATTAGGTGGTTCATATAAATAGAATTTAAAATATATGTGTGTGTGTAAAACTGTGTTAATGTTCATTATAAAAATATTTGCTGTAATTTTAATGTATTTTAGTGTTTGTCATGTCTCCATAAGATAAATATGTAACAAGCTGCTGATTTATTTACAGGGTGTTGAAATATTACGTAATGGAGGTTCATCTCTTGATGCAGTGACTGAAGCTACTAGAGTGTTAGAAGATAGTCCATTAACAAATGCAGGCTACGGATCTAATTTAACATGGGATGGTAATGTTGAATGTGATGCTAGTGTTATGGATGGATTACATCTTCAGTCTGGAGCCGTTGGTGCAGTTTCAGGAATAAAAAATCCAGTAGCTGTTGCAAGACTTCTGTGTGATAAACAAAGAGAACCTTTATCATGTGGACGTGTTCAGCCATGGTCAGTAGATTTTTTTTATATTATAACAATATATTTCCTTTAATCTTTTTGTTTAG
This sequence comes from Zanna intricata, assembly GCA_010016005.3. Classification (NCBI taxonomy): domain Eukaryota; kingdom Metazoa; phylum Arthropoda; class Insecta; order Hemiptera; family Fulgoridae; genus Zanna; species Zanna intricata. The sequence continues at coordinate 15,373 of JAAAKQ030321718.1, forward strand.
AATTCAGTTTTTTTTGTATTGGGGTAATAAGTAGACCTGGCTAATTACTTACTGGATAAAAATCCTTAGTCAGAATTGCTGTCACACCAAAGTACTGACTATGGACATCAGCCATTACTTCTCTTTATTATTCTCTACATTTTTTAATACCATCCTTTTATTCAACCAATTGGACTGCTAAGCAGTGAAATCATTATTACCTTGGCAATTGATATGACCAACACTTTTGGAAGGTTGTTTAGGGCTGTTTATTTACACCATTGTACTATCCTGAGTTTGTGAGATATAAGCTGCCGGTGTAAAATTTCCTGTTTGTGATTGGAGACTCACAAAATGAATTAAACATATCCTTTTCTTGTAATGAGCTAAGAAATACATTGAATAATTCTCGTGACACTTCCCCTGGAAATGATGTCAGCCTCATTATTTTATCATACCTACCAGATACTGCACTGTGATATCATTTGTGTATCTGTAATAGAATATTCTCTGACCAGATGGTTCCAGATTCTTTTTCAGAGATATACTGGGTTTCCTCATACTGAAACCTAGTAAAGATAAATTACGCCCAAAAGTTATCTTCCTATTTCCTTGACCAATATCCTATGCAGGGTGATGGAATGAATGGTAAACCATCATCTAGTGTTGTACCTTGAGAGAAATGCCTTAATTTCTCCATAACAATATGGTTTTTGCTAATGTAGATTATCTATTGATAGTGTAGTTGTCTTGGAAGCTGCTATGCAAAACATTTTTGTACTTTGCCAACGTTTGAGTGCTGTATTTTTCGATTTGCAAAAGACTTAAGATTTGTCATGGAGAGAGGAATCTAAATAACATTATTATTAATGGGGTATGCAAGGTTCTTCTCTCATTTATCAGGGGTTTCCTCAGTAGTTGGTCTTTCTGAATTCAAGATGGAACAACAGTAACTGAGGATTTCACACTTGAAAATGTAATACCTCAGGAAAGTATACTATGCATTACTTTGTTTGCTGTAGTTATAAATAGTATAGCAAACTGCATGTGCAAACCTGTTATGTGTTTTTTATTTTTAGATGATTTTTCTATGTACATTGCATATTGATCATTAGCTACAAGTGAGAGTCTGCTTCTAAATAAAATAACCCACAAAGAATAGTGGAAATCTGTTGGATCCACTTTTTCCCCAGAAAAAACAAAGTTCATTTGTTTTTTTTTGGGTTGAGGAAACCTGTTGACCCATAGTTGTATTTACATGGTGTATCAGTTGAGGCTTGCGCATGGGTTAGGTTTCTAGGAATGTGGTTTGACAAACAACTAACATGGATAACACATTTGAAGGTGCTGAAAGTAAAATATCCAAAAATGTTAGACATGTTGAGAGTTCTATCTAATACTTATTGGGGAACTGATCTTATATGTATGTTGCGCTTCTACCAAGCTCCTGATTCATTCTCGTTTAGGCTATGGGTATGTGATTTATTTGTTGGTGTGGGCCACTGCTCTAAAGTTACTCGATGCAGTCCATCATTCATTCATTCATCCATCTTATCATAGGTGCATTTGCTCAAACTTCATAGTATGTATGCTGTTGGACATTGGTGAGCTATCTCTTTGGAATAGATGAAAGCAAATGATATGCTCCTATGTGGCTTGAATTAAAGTGCAACCAAATTCATCCAACTTTTGATGTATTATTCTCCAATTAGCTTGTTAATTGATACCGGTAACAGGTGAGATCTATTGCTCTGCTAGGCTTCAGAACTTAGTGCCTTTTCTCAGCTTGAAATGTACAGTTACCTACAGTTCTTACTACTGCTCCGTGTTATTATTCGCCTTGGTGGACTTCTGTTGTTAATTACTGCTTTGGGCTTTGTCACTATCATAAAAAACATACAAATCCAGTTACCTTACAAAAAAAAATGTTATAATATTATAAATAGTGTGAATCCTGATTTCAAACTTCTTAAAGGAAGGTTGAGAAATGTGCGAACTGTGGGGGAACACATTCAGCTCAATCTCGAGATTGTCCAACCTTCAAAGAAGAGAAGCCATTCCTAAAAATCTATACCAAGCAAAAGATTTCTCTTAAAGCCGCCTGCAGAGAATACAAAAAAAAAAAAAAATGAAACCTTGTTAAACCAGATGTCTCTTTCGCCGCTGTGACAGTAAGTAAAGCTCCTGTAAATGCAGCAACCAACAGCACAGATCCTGCAGTGAGCTGAAAAAGCTTGTTCAGATATTATCTGATTAGGTTGCTTCGCAGACTGCAACTATTATTGAGTTAATGAATATGAATGGAAAGTCAGTATTTGCAACTAATGAAGCTAACACTAGTGGCATTTCTCTGAAAGTCCCTGTCCCTAAAGTTTTGCCTTTGTGGACAGGAGCATATACATCATGTGGTAAACCAAACCACCAAATAAGTTCCCCGTTAAGGGAACCCGCACAACAGCTTCCTCTGGGATGTCATCTTCCCAGTATCTAAATCTCCCTCTCCAACCCCACATGTACTGGAGGATATGGCAGCAGAACCGCCCGATCCCAGGGCATTCTATTACCTTATAATCAAAAATTTAAAAAAAAACTGGATCACCTAGTTTTTTATTATTTTAATGTTGCTTTAATTCACTTTTTTGATTTTTATTATTTTATTCCGAGCGATGATAATGCTCAAGCGTTTTTCACCCTATAAAAAAATAAAAAATCCAAGGCTTTTAAGTAATTTGATGAATAGCAAAATGAATGGGATGCTACTATTAGCAATAAACTTCATCTAGTTAAGCATACTTTGTCACTGGGGATCTCATCATGTAGAAATAACTATCAAGAGGAGGTTATTATTTATGAATAGGGCACTCTAGGCTCACTCATAGATATCTGATGACACAAACTGATGCACCACTTTGTGCTCGCTGTGATTGCCAACTAACAGTGCTCCACATTTATGTTATGTGGCATTGTTATTGTAAGTTTAAACTAACGGTTGATATGTGGAATATGTTTGGGAACAATGCAATGGTGTTATTGACTGTCTTGTGATTTATAAAGGCCTTAAATCTTGATTCGAGTATTTAATTATTTATATGGTAATTGTTGATTATGTGTACCGTTTGGCAAATACTGAATGTTTATTTTTGTTCTTTTAAGTTACTTTTTTAATGTTGTATCCACTGGTTTTCATCTCACCTTTAGCATATATCAGTGGATTTTTTGTTTAAGATATATTCTTATATTGCTAGGTTTCAGTTTTCAATTAATTAAAAATTAATTAATTTTATTAAAATTAAAAAAAAAATTAAAAATTAAAAATTTTTTAAATTTATTTACTACATAAATATTGTGTTAGGGCGCTGATAACGACGCATTGTTATGTGTTAAAAAAAAAAAGAAGAAATAAAAAGAGAAAAGAAAAGATTGTGGCATTTCAGTATTAAAGCTCTGTTAAATTTTGATGAAAGAAAAAAGACTGAATTATGAAAAGATAGCTCAAGTTCCTTTATCATAAAAATGTGCCTGTCCATTATTCACATTTATTCAGATTTTTTATCTTAAAAACAGAATTATTTCTTCTTCCTTATGTATTGATATTCTTCTAATTTTGCTTTACACTCTTTTTATATAAAAAAAAAATGAAATTTTCTCTGATTTGTGATCATAGAGAAAATAAAAAAACATTTACAATCTACAATCATTACAATCAAGTATTTGTGATGCCAAAAATGTGCTTCAAGACATCTTGCAAAACAGGAAGTTTGAAAGATATATCGGTTATTTATATGATAATTCAATATTTCCTTTTTTTAATTTATTTACACATACGTACAAAAATTAATTAAAAAATTATTACACAATGTAAAATTTAATTTCCATATTACAAAATTTTAGATTCTCAGGAATACTATTGAAAGGAACAGGGTTTTAATGAGTTATAAAAAGTTATTTTTTCATTATGTGGTTTATAAGATGTAACTTGTAAAATACAGTTTTGTTTGTATATACTATAGTAAAAAATTAGCTGTTTATATAACTATATTTTTTCTTTTATTTTAGATATTTATTATTTCTTTTGCAAGTCTGTTAGTAGGTAATGGTGCAAGGGAGTGGGCATCCAGTAATGGTATAACTACAGTTGACCCTTCATCCCTGATATCTGGTAAATGTTATTATTATTCCTTAAATTATACTTAAATGTTTGTTGTATTAGTGTGTATATAATTTGAGTTAAAGCCTGTTTACTATCAGCTGGTTTATTTGTTTTTGGGTCAATTCATTTGAAGTGTCCCAAAATAGCATAAGTTAGTTGCTTGATCAATTAAAAAAAAAAATTGAAACTTACCTACTAATCTCCTACATGTTTCAGGATCTTAAAACTATTTAAAAAAAAAAAAATGTTATTTAAGTAGTTGCCCCTGGTGGCCATTTTTTTTATGGCGTGCACACCTGTTTTTGTGATTATGAGGGTTTATAGAAGAAAATCATAACTACAAAACTATTGGTTGTGGAAGGATGAAACAAAAAATAAATTTAATCATATTTTTTTTCAGGTAAAAGACTGGTCCAGTGGTTTATTTACCTATCTATCTATCTCTCTCTTCCTTCTATGAGAAAATTACAAAGTGAAAATTGAATATGAAACCCAGTGAAATTTCACTTTTGGTAATTTTTTCAAGAGGCATGGATGGCATGCACAGTTTGAATTAATTTTTTTATCTTTAGGTTTATGTTAGTAGTTTTACCATAAATAATAGTAATGATGGTGATATACTTACCCCTACATTTTTATGAATTTTTGAATACTAATTTAAAAAAAAAAATCATATTTTGGCTTCAAATAACTCTGATGGAGCTGGTGATAAAATATCTCAAATTTGCACAGCTTATAGTGTTCTTTTTTTTAGATGTTTATGGAAAATAAAAACATTTCTTCTGTATTGTACTTATATAAAGTTATAACCTCCCAAAAATCTTGAAAAACCTGTTAAAAGTGATACCATTCTGATTTGCTAAATTAGTGTTCGAAGAGGGTTTCTTGTCTTCTTTGCACTTTACATTTTTTATATTTAGTCCCTACAATGTTGTTGAAATTGATGTTTCAATATTTTTGAAATAGTTTTTTTTAAATTATTAATGGTAGGTTATAATTTAATGATAACTTAACAAATATCAGTAACCTAATGCAGTTTTGATTCAAAAATGCTTGTAAAACTTACTCAAATTGAAATTTAAATGAGTAGTTTACATCTTTTTTCAAGAGTTCATTTTTATTTTTATATTAATTTATTTTTGTAATCACTATTTCAAAGAAAAAATAAATTGTAGCAAAATTTTAATTATTCTTCAATGAAATAGCCTGTTTTTGTATCGGTGAAAGTTTATTGTTTAGTGTGGTTAACTAATAGAGCTATATATCCCTTATGATAATTTTCTTGAAATTGTGTGAGAATGACTCCTCACTGTAGCTAGTTCAAGTGATTTCCCATTGGATGATCCAAAGAAGTGCCATTTGGCTTCAAGGTCAAAATCTTTTTTGCGACTGCACAAATTAGCAAAATTCTTTTTATTTTTATACTGACTTGAAACACCATTAGTAAAATAGATGAGTTTTTAATGTTATGATATACTTCCTTGGTGTGGTTGGTCTGTTAAAAGTTTTTGAAAGCAATAAAATGTTGCTGTATTGTGCTTCAAGTAATTATTTAAAATATAAACTGTGATTCATAGATGCACCAGCCAAGATACTCCATTTTAGACTGAGTTCACAGAACTTTGATCTTACAAAATTTTTCTTTAGGGTTTTTTCACTTTTACAGGAGACATACAATTCATTTAAGTTTATCAGAAAAAGGTGCATTTGCTTATGCACTTTGACACCATCAACTCGTGTGCTAACACAGTCCATTTTACCAGGACTCACTGCAGTTGAGTGGTTCAAACAAGTCTATTTCAACTGTAGTAATAAGTATAAAGATATTTAAATGCCAAGACAAGAAGTCCCTTTGGAGCACGTGATCTTTGAGAGGTTATAACTTTTTTATTAGTACACGAGAAACTTTTTTACTTGTTATAAACATCTACAAAAATGTTGTAAGTTGTGCAAATTTTAAATTTTTATCACGAGTCCCATCAGAATTATTTTAAGCCAAAGTTTTATTATATATTTTTTTAAATTAGTTTTCAAAAATTCATAAAAATTTATGGGTAAGTACATCACCATTAATATTATTTATGATAAAAATACTAACATATACCTATACATAAAAAAATAATTCAAACTGCATGTCATCTCTGTATCAAGAAAAAAATTACATGAAATTTCACTGTTTTTCATGTTTTACTTTAAAGGTGATTTTTTGATAGAAAGAAGAGAGCTAGGTAAATAAACCACTGGATGAATCTTTTACTTTGAGAAAGTATGGTTAAATTCGCTTTTTCATAGTTTCATCCTTCCAGGATCAAGTTTTTTAATTATGATTTTTTTTGTAAACCTTACAGTCACAAAAATAGGTATGGACTCCTTGAAAAGTGATCACCATAGATAAACTGCTTTTATAAAAAAAAAAATTAATAAATAAAAAATAGTTCTAAGGTCCTCAGACATGCAGGAAACAAGTGGGTAATTTAACATTTTTTTTTGAATTGTCAAGCAACCAAAAATGGTTGCTTGAAGGTTGTAATTTTATTTTGTTTGTCTAGTTCTGAATTTTGTTACAGCCTCAGCCTAAATTACAATTATCAGAATGAAGGGGTTGAAGTAAATAAGGATTGTGAAAGCGCACTGAGATTTAAGAACAGATTTGAAAACCCATCCTTAAGTAATAAGCTAAATGTCGGGTATGTGGTGTGGTTAGAAAATAACAGGATTTTTGCTGAAACATTTTTTATTTTTTTTTCTTAACAACTTTCTAATTTTCCCCTTCAGTATACTCCCCTCCATGATCCCTACACTGCTCCATTCAAATTTTCCATTGTTCAAAACAGTGTTTCAGTGTTTTTAAAACATTTTCTGAAATCAGAAAATCAGGTCTCTGTCCTTTTTCTTTCACAACTTCGCTTTTTCTTTCCCAGTTTCAGCTGTCTCAAACCTAGTTCCTTTCAATGCTTTCTTCACTTTCAGGAATATAAAAAAGTCACATGGGACTGGGTCTGATGAGTAGGGTGGATGTTTCAGTACAAGGATCCCATGCTTAGCCAAAAACGACTTAACAATCAGTGCAGTGTGGGCTGAAGCATTGTCCTGATGAAAAATCCATGATATGATTTGTTCTTCCACAACTCAGGTTGCTTTCTTCTTACTCACTCATGGAGAGTAGTTAAAACTCAAGATAATATTCCTTATTCACTATTTGACCTTCAGACTTTCAGGACAGATGAGATTGCCTATTTTTTCAATGTTTTTGTCTGTTTTCAAAGTGGAAGGATGTCCTGGATGTGGATCTTCTTCGATTTCTTCTCATCCCTATTTGAACAGTTTATGCCACTAAAAGACCCATGTGCTTAACATCATACACTTATCATCATACACTTGTAAGGGAGAGTAGGTCTCTGTTTGCGGACTTGCTGAGTTTCACTAAAAATTTCATGTTAACACGTTGCTCTATTAAAACACCTACCATTTTTCCAATGAGCAGCAGGTACACAATCTGACACAAGTGAAGGCTGTGGTTTTACTGAACAGGCTGCGGTTGTCACACTGGCTGAAATGTAAAGGGGAGATGTTAGGAGACTCGATAATGTGGCGTCTGACTTGAGGCATGTGCTTGTTTTCTTAAAAAAAATCAGTCACGTTATTTTCTAGCCACACCTCGTATAGGGATATTAACATGCTCATCCCTAAGATGATAAAATGAACAGCATATCAGCTTTTAAAAACAAATTTATCTTGGTCCAAATGAGATGAAGCACTGAATTTTACAGAATGTTTATTCTACATTTAGGAATTTTGCATAAAACTGTCTCAAAAAGGAATAATTAGGATTAAAGTAGCATTCAGTAACATTATGTACCTTGTGAATCTGTTGTTAGAAGTTGAAATTCAGTACTCATGATAGTTTCACTGTATAATAAATAATAACAATTTCTAGATGTATTTACATTTTTAAATTTAATGTAAATGGGTTTTGTGTAACTGGATAAAAAATTCAGAAGAAAAGAATTTTGTTGTTGAAAATATGGATTAATCTTAAGATGTGTAATCATACTTAAGAAGGAGTATTGTGCCAAGTATGTAAAGGAAATTAAGTTGAAAAGTGATTTTCATTTGCTACTTTTGATGAATCAGATATTCTGTTGTATATTAGGAGGCCAAGCCCGTATAATTTAGGTAGCAAATTCTTTTTTATATTTTTTTTCTCTCTTCACCATGGAGATCAGTAATAAGGCAACACATGTATAAAATAAAAATGAAAAAGGAATAAGTGAAACAGTTAAAGGTTGTGGTGGGAATTATACAAAGAGAACTGAGTTTAGCAGAAATAATTTATTCTGAGATTAGTATTAGGTAGTGTGAATCACAGATACTCATATAATGAGAATTTAGACAAGTAAATTCAAATAAGGAAAGAATGATTGGCGGTTATTTTACAGGTTTCTGTTAAATAAGGAAATGAAAATATAAAAACTTGTTAATATGTTTGTAAGAGAGTGGATTTCCAGTTTTAGATAACCTTGAAAACTTATCCAGAAACCAGTTTTTTACCTCTAACTCTGGTTTCTATGAACCAATTTGCTTGAAAATTAGGACGGCTCTATTCCCACTTTGTTTACATTTTTCCACCAAGTTTCATCAAAATCATTTAAGATTTTTAAAGATCTTATACATACATATGTAAATAAATTGCAGAATCGTGTTCAGGAGACCGAAAATTATAAAGAAAATTAGGTTGGTTCTCCCCTCCCCTGACACATACCTTAATAAAATCTGTCCAGTTGCAATAGCGATTTCTCTAAATTCTTTGGAAATCCACAAGAAAAAGTAATATTTATTGTGTTATTGTTCAATTATTTAAGTTTTTTTGTTAAGATATTAAAACTTAATTTAAAAAAGTATTTTTAGTGGCACAAAATTAACATTTAATTTAGTATATATTATGTTTTTTAAATATTACTTGACAATATAAATGAAAGTACTTTGTATGTTTCACCAGTGCTACATGGCATTTTACAGAACAGTTCATAAGCTTCAAATCAGATTTATCTCTTAAAATAATGTATTCTTAAGAAAATAAAAGGAAATGTAAACAAATTGTACTCATTAGAACAAAAAAAAAAAAAGCTGAAAATATACCCAAAAATTCTTTTATTTGTCTCTGATTGGGGTTCTTTGAACCAGTTCACTTTAAAATAATAGGGCTCTATTTTCAGTAGTTTTACATCAACCTACCAAGTTTTGTCAAAATTGAATAAGATTTGTGTTCTGTAAAATGGATGAAAAAATTCTTATACTTGCATATGTATATAAACATGACTGTGCACAGACCATTTTAAAAATTTCCTGGAAATCCATTAAAAATGTTCTATTACATTGCTATGGGGTACTATGTATTATACTAATTTGTTACTATGTGTACTTGTTATCTTGCATGTTTTTATACACTATTTTAACTGAGAAGGGATGAATTGATATTAGTTAATAATAATTTGAAAGTATTTTATAATCAAAATTTATATTAACCTACTTTTTTATCACTATATTCTCTTTCTGACTTTTAACCATTTGATTGAGGTGTTTGCTGTATCCTTCATTCCATTCTGTTCCATCACTGTTATGTTTTTACCTGCTAAAAACTTAAGTCTGTTATATCTGCAAGTATAAGTTGTGATATAAGATCTTATATAAGACTTATGGAAGTTGGTATTGAAATTTCAGGTTTAAGTTTTAGAATTTATAGTCAATAATTCTTTTAATATAAATAAAGGTTAGGAACATTGTTTTAGACTGAAAATAGTGTTTGGAATGTCCAGTTGTTGAAGTTTTTAGAACATTGCAATTATTTAATTCACACTTGTTGTTTGAGTTTCGGTAAGGTTTTTAAATCTATTTTGATCACAGTAAGTTTTTATGGGTTAAAATGTAATGTTCTTTCTTGTTTAAAATTTTATTTTCAAATCTCAAATTTGAAGCAAAGAAATTTGTTAAAACATTTACTGATGAGTAAAAAATACGAGCTTTTTACATATACCTTCGTTAAGTCAAAATATTTAGTTCCAGGTTTTCATAAATGTTGTTTATAACCTGATGTTTATCTCCTCTGCTGTGCTATTTCACTCAGTCTAATTTATATTTAATTTCAGATAATTTTCACGCACAATTCAGTGGATTCTTATAACTTGACAAATGGCTGTTCTGATTCTTTGTTTGTTGCATTTTCTTTAATTTCATGAAAATCTTATATCAACTTAGAAATTGTATCTGTAATCCATATTACAGTTTGTATTGTAATCCATATTAACTTAACCAATATCTTTTTAATTTCACTCCCACTTTTGCTGATTCAACAAAAAGTTTGATGTTTATCGACCTAATTCATTTCTCATATAGTTCATTTCTTGAGGTGTACCACAACATAAATCAGAAATTACAGAGCTCACAGGAAGGAGACTGTCGCACATTAACAATAACTTAGCTGTGATACATTAATGAGATATAAAAACAGTATGAATTTTCTGTATAGAGCTGCTACACCAAATTTTATGAGTTCACAAACTTTAATATCAGTTCTCTTATATTGTATCTTGAGATTATTAAGATCCAGCTATATTAATTTGAGTCTGATCATTTTATTATATATTACATAATCTATGATGAGGCAAATTATTTTATAACATTTAGTAGAATATTGTGATTTAACTTGTGTTTTTAATTTTTTGTACTTAAAGACTTTGTTGTGTTTTTAGAACATGCTCTAAAATTACATCACCATTGTAAGAGAAAGCTTGAAAAGTATGAAAATCATATAAAAAATGTAAGTTTATAATTATCAGTTTTGATGCAACACCTAATTTTTCACTTTATGATGTTTTTAGATTTTAACTTAATTTAATTTACTCTAGATTTTTATTTACTCTATTTAAATATTTTAACTAATTAAAAGCAAATTTTTAGTAATTTATTAGCATATTATCTTCTAGTTTTAATTAATAAAATTTGAAAAAGATGCTGTTTATAAGGATTCTAGAATTGTGTATATAGAAAACTTTTATCATGTAAATCATGAAATTATCATG
>JAAAKQ030321829.1:9279-19547 GCA_010016005.3 Zanna intricata
TGATACTACTACAATTAATGTTTTGTAGTATGATTATTTAAAAATGTATTATATTTAAACTGGGTCTGTTTGAGTTAATTTGTTGTATTTACATATTTAAAATGTTCAAGTATATTTATTCATTACTTCCAGGAAAATTCCACTCTAGTTCCTTTTGTTACTAAAAATGTCTTAGCATAACTTACACTGATTTCTAACATTGACTGTGTAATGTATAATTATTTTCTGTTTTAGTAAAATATTTATTTATTATTGTGAAGTAATTCACAATATTTATTTAATATTGCCAGCATTTATAAGTGAGCTAAATAATGTAAAATATTAGCGAATGACTCATTATTTAGAAATATCACATTGAAGTTTATCCAGGAATCAAAACTGTATGAGAGACAAATGAAGAATCTTGTTTACATTAACAGTCATTTACTGAATGTAATGTCATTAATAATGTTAAAAAAATATATACAATGATTTTTTTACTTGTTGTGATGAGTTATTTAACTTATTCTGAATAAGAACAAGCTGCGTTAACTTTTATTCATTAAAAATTTAAAAATCCTCTTCTACATTTTCATATTTCCTGAATACATTTTTTTATGTGATACAGTTTTAATTTATGGGTAAATTACAGATCATTTTTTAACTAATATATTTTGAATTAATTATTTTATAATTTGAAACTAAACCTTAATAGAAAATTAAAATTAAGATTGATTAAAATAATTAAATCGGTAGGTAACATACTTGGCATTCCTCTTGATGGATAGTAACAATAAGGGTAATAGTGATGCCCATAACTGGGCGGTGGTGCTACAAGTGCAACACGATCTGAAACAATACCAACATAAACATCGCTTCATTATATATGATTTATTTACAATATTAAAAAATACAGATCAGTATAATTCTGAATATTTAAAAATAATAGTGAGGTATAATAAAGTTTTTTAATTATTAAAATTAATGAGTAAAAAGTGCTGATTAAATAGTAAAATTTCAGTTTAAATGTTATCCTCTAATGTTTTCTTAGAAAGCAGCTAGAATTAGAAGCAGACATTAGAATAATGATATTAACCTTGCTGAGCATGGATAATTAATTTGACTTTATAGGTGAAGTCAGTCACTGCCTTACAGTGTTTTTGAATAAAGGTTTTAACATTTAATTATATTATCATTTTATGTGTGTTAACAGAATGTATAATTCAGTGCTGCTACATCAAGTTTTGCCAAAACCTAACACATACCTATAGTAAAATATACGACATTACTGACAACACTGAGTGTTATATAAGTAAAAGGATGGTTTAAAAATTGACAGAATTTAAGTTGAAAAAATCAACAATATTTTAGATCATTAACAAGCTTAAATATCAGATGATTTGGAAAAAGTTTACAATTTAAACAGTTGATCATCAGAAAAATTATTGCTGACATTGGAATTAGTGAAAATTCAGCACATGCAATTCAATAGATGATAGAATTTAATAAGTCCAAAATTTAAGCTGAATTAGAATTAATGAAGTACATGCACAACAAATTGTATTACATGCATAAAGCTTCAAGAAAAGTTACAGCTATTTACACATTCAATATACATTTATTTTAGCAGATAAAAATGTTAAGTATATACATCAGATTAAAGTGATATTTTGATATGTCATGAAGTTTAAAATAGATATAAAGATATGGACATATAGATAATAAAACAAAAATTAAAAAATAAGCAATGTTTTTGTCTAAACTGGTTATTATAATATTTGTTTTAAAATTTAAATTTGTATTACACTGAATCAAATGTATAATAAAATGTTTTTAAAAATTTACTACAAAACATCTTCGGTCTGTGACCATCTCAGTGACTCAAATGAAGATGGTTGACAATGAATCACTGAGGATGATCATAAAGACAACAGAAAACATTTTGGAGTAAGGTTTTAAAAATGATTTATTATGCAGTTTGGTTTGGTGTATTGTAGTAGCAGTTTAAATTTTAATTTTACCTAAGATGTAACATTCCTGATAGAACATTCCTGGATAGAATTTCCATAGATGAAACAATAGTATTTCTTTTGCCCACAAAGCAAACTTTCTGAGTATTTTATTCAGTGAAAAGTTCCTGTGGAGTGATCAAATTGATTTCATTTGTAGCAAAAACAAACTGTTTTATGCTAAGCATCTAAATAAAATGCTAAGTATCATTATTAAATATCTATTAATATATTCTGCATATATTCTCGTATCAAGTATAATACCATCTCTTGGGCTCTCTCAAAAGATCATAATGAGTTTTTAAGAAAAAAAAAATGTGCTGTCAAAACATTATCTGGTGCCCTTTAGTATGAATCACGTAGACCTATGTTTAGAAAATTAAATATATTAACTCATACTTGTTTTATATTTATGAATGTTCAAAAATCTTTACTAAAAAAATGGTCACTTAATCTGAAAAAATACAATACCTACCTTTACCAAATCAGAAAATTGGTTTTGTATAACTTAACTCAAATGATTATCATGTAATACTTTGGCTTACGAGAAAGAACCTTATTATGGTACCATTGTCATTTTTAATAAATTGCTGAATCATCTGAAAAATCTTCCACCAATTTATTTAAAAAATAATTAAAAAAATGATTCTGTTGGTGAATTTTTAAGTAATACTAATTAAAAACAAAAAAACAATTTTTCTGCATCCTTTTCAGCATGTTCATAAATATGTACAAAAATGATTTTCAATAGAATCATCTGAGTTGTGAAATATTTTGTACTATTTTTTAAAATATTTAATTTATTTATGTTGATATTATTTCATGCGCTTTATCTAAATAATTAATATGGACATTAAACACAACTGTATTTTATTTTATAATTTGTCTTTATATTTATAATTTTTCTTACATAATTTATATAATGTATTTTTATGAACTGATCAGAATAAGGATTTAATAAAAAAAAAAAAAAAGAATAAAATTATGTGGGTGTACAGAGGGTTTGTTAAAAGTTAATTTATAATATAATTTTTTCCTTGTTATGATTTATTTTACTCTACAGGAACATAAATTTCTTCCACACAACGTTTAAATATTTTGTTATACTGTCAACATATTAATTCAAACTATAAGCAAATATGCAATCAGAGGTAAGAAAAGTATATTGTTATATGGAGCATAATTAACAAAAAAATATATTCTTACTAACCACATAAATTCAATCAAAGAATAACAAAATAACTGCCACATTTCCAAAATATATAATTATTATTCTTATCTAAATATGTTAAATGTATCATACATGAAACAAATTTTAACAAAGAATATGGTAAATTTTATATAATGTCTAAAGAAACAGACATTACAGCCAATTAACCATTCTAAGGCTATACACAAGGAGTTGAGGATTGGGCTGTCTATAAAAATGGGTACTATAAGAGTACTACGGGTATTTAGACTTAACACTACCTACTACTGTGATAGTAGAGTGATAAATTGTCCATTTATTTGGGTATTAAATACTTAACATGTCATCTAAATATTGAAATTACTATTCTTTGTTACAATTACCAATATTTAATAACAGTTATTCAGAGAATGGAGAATTTTCAAGAATTATTTAAAAAAAGATGGTTCTATTTATAATTATTAATATTATTAAAAGTTTTGTAAAAACTAGATTTATAGTTTTAGTCAGAATTTACTGAACACAGTGGATATGCTGAAATTTACAATTGGTGGAATCACACTTCACTTGAATCAGTGTGTCCAGAAGTTATATCTGAGTTTATTTTAAATTATTAAGTTGAGTTGACAAACCAAATCAGTTTATAATAAAAATTTTTAATAAATTACTTCAAAGGCTTTTCATCTTCTTAGTTGAAAGAAGCATCTTTTCAGCTGAAGGAGTCACTGAAGATGGTCACAAGAACAATTGAAAACATTTTTGAGATAAGACATTAAAAAACTTTTATTCATAAAAAAATGATTAAAGTTATTTCAGAAATTTTTTTTTAAAAATAATCTCCTCATCGACCATCACAGACAAAAACATACAAAAATCTGAGTTTAAAGTTATTGAACTCAAACTTTTAATCTCATTAAGTTTCTTTATTACATTATTTAGATAAAATTTAATGTAAAATTCTTAAATTTTTATTCACACTCTAGATTAATTGAACCTGAACTACAATAGCATAACAGTTAGACACATAAATGATTTTTTTTTAAATTTATCACTGCTATTTAGTATATAAGCATAAAATTCTTTAGAATTTCTTCTTTAAAATTCTTGCTATTAATGATTAAATTGGGTATATAATAGTCAGAAGAATATAGATTTTATATTTCCATTTGTTGTTTCTTTAGAATTTTCATTTGACTGGTTTGGATCAGACTGAATTTAGTAAATACTAGAATTTAGAAGATATAATTTTGCATTTTGTTTTTTATCTTTTATTTAGAGTAGTTTTAGGGCATGTTTAAATTTAAAGAAAATATATATAAAAGAATGAATTGTTGAATAATTCCAAATTGATTCTCTAGAATTATAAAAATAAATCAGAAAATAAGTAACTGAGATTTTAAGTTATTTTGCCTTAGTTTAATAGTTGGTCTGATATATCTTTTGTCTAACCATTTGTAAGATTTTTTCTTTCATAAAATTAGAGGACAGCTATTGGATTCTAGTAAATAAAGTTAATACAGAGCAAAAAAATAAAAATAAACTGGAGATTTTAATGTTCTAGAGTGACTTAATTATGTTCCTTCCAAATAACTTAACTGAATGACCTTTTAAAAAAATTATAAAGTCAAATAGACAATTAAAAGAGTATTTGCTTGTTATTATCATTATTTAGTATTGGATTTTTATAGTATAAAGATGTAAAATCTGAAATCATTTTGGGATATAAAGTTATTTCATGTGAAACTTTAAAAAAAATAGTGGAAAGAATTGAAGTAATTTCTGAACAGTCCTAATTCATGGCCAATAATATTAATAACAAAACAGGAATCATGTTTTTAACATGATTCCTTACAGTGCTTTACTTCCTTTTATCAAGACACAGATTTCTTACTCTTATATTTCTATAATAGGTATTTTTAATTTGGTTTAAATGTTGTAAGCTTATCTATATATTTAACAAAAACAAAACTAAAAACACTTTTAATAAAATGAACTTTAAAAAATAATATTTCCTGCAAAACGAAATCAATAATATTTAATCTTTAAATTTTAGCTTTTTTGAAAATGACACTAAAATTAAGGATTAATATTTTGTTGGTGGTTTTTTTTTCATTTAGATATTAATTTTAAAAATACAAGCTTTAAAGAGAAATTATTTGCTATAACCTCAAATATGGTACAAAATACATTCTTATAAATGAAGAAAGCCAAATGGAAAAAATTATAGGTGAAAAAATCTGACCTATGTTGGTAATCAAATACAAGACAAACTGTATTACGTTTTAGTGCTTGGTTTTTAAGTTTATTTTATTTATTAATTTTTTTTTTTCTTTATTTTGGCTGGCTAAAGGAGCTGCATGCCAATTTTCATTCAACTTTTTTTTTTTTTTCTTTTAACGTTTACCATAGTTTTTTTCATTTTTGTGAGTTTTCTCTTCTTTTTTGTGTCCATTTTGCTCCTTCTTTGTTGGAAGAGAATTTTTTCCACAATTCCTTTTATGTTTTTGAATATTATTTCTAATTTTTCTCTATTTTTAATACTTTGTGCAGGTATCTGTTTCTATTTTAAAACTTTAAAAGTTTCTGCAAACCATTTTAGTTCCACTACTTTATTTTCTACGTGGACAAAATTTTTTTTGTTAATCTATTAATATTATCCATTCTATAAAGGGGGCTATAATACTGGAGTCTTTTCCTTCTAATTATATTAAAAACCCTTTCAGTTTGTTATAAAATTTTTCAGTGGGTTGTATTTTCCAATTTTCCTGCCTTCTTTGAAAAAGAATGATAAAATCTATTATTATTATTATTAATAAAATCACAGAGCAATTCTCTTGGTTAGTTGTAGGAAAGCTTATTGAATATATTTTTTTATGAGATGATAATGTACTAAGTAATTAAATTTGAGTTAAAAAATTTATTAATTTAGCTTGTGAAGATATGCTAGGCCTTTACTTTAACCAGTTGTAATAAGTACAAACAACTGACTTACAGTAACATAATATGGTCATTTTAATTATATATATTTATAATTAAGTACTCTATAACCAGTAAACTGTACACCAGGAAAAAAGCAACATGCATGTGTTAAGATAGTTGTAATTAATGAAAAAGTAAGATCTGTACTAAAGCAATTTACTGTAAATATAATAACAATATATCTATCAAGACCAAAATCTCCCCGTGTATAAACAATAAAAGAAAGTGAAGTGTGTATGAATACTAACAGGTGTACGGACCTCCGTATGAATTGACAGCTGGCTGCTGATGATGTTTCATGGGCTTAAAATGAAAAAATGATGGAGATGCCCCACGACTCAAAGAACTAAATTTTTCATCTCTATCTTCAACATACATTCCTTCACGACCCATTGCAGCCAGCTGCCGTCCTTTTGGCATAAACATTATTAGAAAAACTATTAATGCACTGCCACTTAAACCAAATGCTAAACACGCATCTCTGTTTCTTTCAAGTACCACCTGAAAAAAAAAAAACTAATACAAAACTAGTGAACATGTAAAAACTGATAAAACAGAAAAATACTGTTAAACTACTGAACCTACAGTTATAGATTCAGACAGAATAATATAACATTAATATTACAGGAAATTAAATATTTTTATAATTTTGTTTAAAATTTCTGTATTTAAGAATCATTAGATATCTTAAACTAATCATGTTTTGTCCTCAATAAAATAACTTTGTTAGTTAATTTGTACAGCAGTCTATGAAGATAGTCACAACAGCATATGAAAGCTTTTGAAGCAAATTTTATTCTATCTACTTCATTTAATACAGGAATGCTTTCAAAGGAACCATCACTATCAGCTTACATACTTTCTAAAATTACCCATAACTGTAATATCTATTGTCATGCGCACTGTTATAAATATATCATCCTGCTACATTTTTAAGATTTGTTCTTAATCACATTAATCAGAAGTCATTTCAGATATCTTCCTATTCTTCTTTCATTTCAGATATTCTTCTTTCATATTTTTTATCATCACTATTATTAATGTAAGCAGGCCACCAACTTTAAATACAGTCCGATGATTCATTAATCTACTTATAAATTTATAAAAGTAAATGAGGTTATTATAATAAAACTTACTTTGTTATTCTGTTTTTGATGATTAATACTATTGTTACTAAAATTGTGATTCTTCGTTAATTTTTTACATAAATATTACTGTTACAGTTTTTCTTATATAAAAATTAAAAAAAAAAATTAATAAACTTTCTCTGTGTTCAGAATTGTAACCAAACAGTTATATACAACCTGTTGCAGCTCACTGAAAAATAATATTTTCAAGAGTAACAAGCAACTCATAAGAGACTTAGTAGAAAACATGGGAAGTGAAATGGTTCCTTGTGTCTTCTTCATTGCCTAGTGTATGCAGATCTGCATACTAAGCAATATCTGAATGATGTTTGTCTCTACAAGTAATATTTTTTCTTCATTCATCAGAGTGACTAGCTGTGTAGAGAACATTACCCTCAGAAAAAGCAACACAGATTAGTGCCTCAAGTTTTTTTACAGACGTGAGAAAGAGTCAAAGAAAGTAAAACAATGAATTAATGTTTCTGGTAAGTAATGTTTTTGTTAACTCCTTTCTGGTGAGATGTATTACATACACTGCCTCTACTTAGTTGGAGAAAAAGTATAAACAAAAAAAAAAAAATAATAATATCTTATTATTAATAAAATTGTTTTATATAAACAAAAATAAAAAAAAAACAAATAATATTTTAGTTATCACAACTGTTTAAGTTGTCAGCTAATATTTTAATATTATTTTTGTCTATATCTTTAACTTGGAAAAATATAAAGGATACTTGTATAAGGATTTGAAGTATTTATTTGTCTGCCTTTTTTTTAAGATTATAAAATAATCATTTGCATCTGCTCAATAAAATAATTTCAAGATTTGCAAGTCACTTCAGTTCCAAGAAGATATTTGCAGTTGGATCAGGGTATTTAACAATGCGTTAATAAAAAGCCAGGTAGAATCTGTGATCTGAAGAAAACAGTCTTTTTTTCCAATATAATCACAAGTCACAACAACAAAATTTTGGATTTGTAATATTTTTGTTTATTTGTTAGAGCTAGCATGTTCTTTTTTTTTTCTCCTTTTGAGTTTCAATAAATTCTTTTTATTTTGAAACCTACTCAATTTTTTCCTATATGATTGAATTTTTACAATCACTGTGTTAAATATAACTAAACTGGTTGCAGATTTAATATAAGATACTCATCCAGGAAATGTCATAACCATTTTCAAAATCAGTTTAGTCCTATATCCAGCTTAGTAAAGAAAGTGAAATAAAGCAGTTTTCTATTGTTTTCTTCACTGTTCTAAATTAGTTTTGTATATTAGCAAGTATGCCTACTTAAATATAGATGATATACTGAAATGTAGGTTCTGTCTGAAAAGTGATACATTTTTTCTGTTTACCATTGATACCAAGTGTACAATGAACATCATTACTCACAGAAAAATCTAATCTGACTAGTATTGCTCATACCTCAAATGCGTTATGCACATTACAGCCATATAAAATTGAGACAAATAGAGTAAAGCATGAAATTAATGGCCTTTTTTTTTGCAAAATAATGCATTATATAAACTGTTTCTAAACAGTAGAAGATATTACATTTTTTCTAGCAGCAAAAATAGCATTAAAATAACATGAAATGCAAAAATAGATTTTTCAACTTTTTCCTATGGTCTTTATTTATACTAATATAAAGAATGCATATATTTAAAAAAAATTCAATTCATTGATTATAGTAATAACTATAAAAAGTATAAGGTATTTATTATAGGTACAATATCAGATAATATATTAACAGAAGATTGTTTAAAAAATTAAATAAATAAAAGAAAGTTTTACCAGTCCACATAATGCCCAGCCTAACCAGACTGGAATAACACAAGCCACTGCAAGTCCAATAAACATTGCTTCTCTATAATTATCACGAATTCCACGTGATTTGATTGCAAGAACAGCAACCACAAATATCAAAAATACTGTATAAACCAATGATAATAACAGATGATGATATGGCGTATGACAGGCTTGATGTAATCCAACCTGTAAATTAAATTAAATTTATTAAAAGTATTTATTATAGATTACACTAAGTGTAGTGTGATAAATTATATAATAATAAAAAAACAAAACATAAATATATACAAGAAAGGCCCTGTTTATGCCTCCATTGTCATTTTTAATAAATTTACCAAATCAGTTAAAAATTCTTTCCACCAATTTATTAAAAAAAAAAATTATTTTAAAGAAATAATATTAATGTTAATAAATTTTTAAATAATATTAATTAAGAAACTAAATAAAAACCTGGATTTTCTTTACTCTTTTCAACATGTACATTAATATGTGTTCGAATAATTTTCATTCTGAATTGTGAATTATTTCTTAAAATTTAATATCTTCACCTGATTATTTTAAATTATTTCATATTTTTATATAATAGAAATAATTCAATCGCATTTATTTTTTTGTATAATCGTATAATTAACTGTGTGTTCTATGACTTATAGGATAAAATATGAATGAAAAAATGATAATATGAATGACATAAAAGAGATGTATTAAATGAAATAAATTGTGATGTTGAAGTAGTAAAACATTTACTGACATACTGCACTTTGTTAAATAACAGAAACAAGCTATTAGAAATATACTTAACACTAGTGTGCTATCTGTTGTAAAATTTAATTAAGTTAGTATATTAATTATCTTTGGGTATTGTGTTTTTAACAATGCAAAAGGATAAACTATTATTATTTTTGGGTGTAAATATATTTCCTAAGAGTTTTTAAAAGTAATTTTATGAAAGTATTTATTTGTAATATTATATTATTGCATAAAAATCACTGAACTTCTCAAAAGTGAAATGTTTTAAATGAACTGGATTGTGAATTCAAAACTGATCTTTAATGAAACCCAGCCTAAATTGCAAGTTCAGAAGAATTTGCCTGTGACCAACATGATAAAATATCATGTGCATTTTAAACTATGGATTAGGTGTAGGTATTTAAATATATATATATATATATATATA
>JAAAKQ030321940.1:0-75486 GCA_010016005.3 Zanna intricata
CTCATTTAAAAACATTGTTAATTTCTCGCGCTGATCGGCGCTGGCTGTCTGAATCTGACTACCGGCGTGCACTTTGCGCATACCCCTATACCAGAATAATTTGTGATTATATGTATATTTAAGTTATCTGCATTTTTAGTCATTTTTAAAAGATACCTTAGTCATTCCTACAGATTCACTTCGTCTTGATAATCTTGGACGTGGTGGATCCCATGGAATTCTTTCTTCTGGAATTTTTTTCTGTAACAGTTAAGATTTGTTAATAACTCTTCTAATTATAATACAATATTATACTGTGTTATTGTTTGTTAATTCAAACTTGAAGTGACTATGAAAAATTCTGAATTAGTTCAATTCAGTTCATATTTCACACAAATATAAAAATGTAAATAAAATAAGAAAAGTAATTTAATTCTAATTTCATTAAGAATATGAATTTGCTTAAGTACATTGTCAAAAATTGTATCTTTACTTTGCAACTAAAATATTTAGTGTAATAACTTACTTTCTTTCTCAACAATTTCTATCTTATTCCTTTTTATAATGAAAAAATAAAAATGATTAGAACCTTTTCTACAAAAGTTAGCATTTTGTTTTCCTACACCTTGATTTTGATGAAGAAAAAACAATAATTAAACCATAAAGATAACAATAATTTATACAGTAACACATAATTTACTGTACTTTGATAGTACTAAGTGGAATATTTT
This sequence comes from Zanna intricata, assembly GCA_010016005.3. NCBI lineage: Eukaryota > Metazoa > Arthropoda > Insecta > Hemiptera > Fulgoridae > Zanna > Zanna intricata. Next base: position 711 of record JAAAKQ030321940.1, read on the forward strand.
TAAGGCATTAAACAGCTTACATAAAGAGTGGAAACAAAAAGCTTCATTGATATCTTGTCAACAGATGTATTGATGAAATCAAGAGAAATACATAATGCGAAAAATATGTTCACAGAATAAGTTAACCAATAAGGTACCCTTTAAATGCAGGTACTACTGATACCAACATTAAAATTTACCATAATATACTGAACTACACCATTGTACTAAATCATAAAACCTAAATTACACTAGATAGAGGTTTCATTTCTTTATGGTTTGGTTTGCAGACTTAGCAATTTGTAATTTAAACTCTCCGGCATCTTCAAATTTTATAAAAATAACCTGCAGTAGCCTACTAAAAAATTAAATTTAATTATATAGATCACTTTCTCCTTATTTATTTTATAATTTTTTTTTTAAATGACATTCAACATTCATTGATATTTTTTAAGATTAAATTAATTTTTTATTTGATTAGCATACAATAAATAACAATACCTTAAGGAAATCCTCTTCCTAAAAATTTTATTATTAAACCCATTTTGCAAGCTTTTTTCAAATTTGGCAAAATTTTTCTTTTGATTAAAATGCTGTTTGAATTGTCAGAAATTTTGTTGATGCATCTCATAAAAAATTCAAGGGATATAGGAGAAAGTGAACTATTTGAAAAATTAATTATTGTTATTTAAATTAATTAGTTTTCACTGTGTTTGAGACATAATCTAAACTGTATATCGTGTTTTTTCTTATTACATTTTAAAAATTTATTGAACAGAATGACAAAATGTGATAACAATTTTATTAAAAAAAAATTACATTATTTAACATACATTAACAGTGTAAACTGACCACGTATGCTTTTTCATATGTCGGTTAATATGTGATTAAGATAATTTGAAATGAAATCATAATTCACCAATTCAAATTCCATTTGTGATAATAATAAAACCTGATGATTATTATGTATTTATTGATGAAAGTACTGGCTATGTATGCAAATCATGTATTTAGACAAATTTGGAACATAAAATTATAGAAAAAAAGATTTTGTTGCAAGTGCTTTTGCATAACAAAATTATGTGATATGGTTTAATAGTATTAAAAGCTGTAATCAGCTAATACAACAAAGAAACTTTTTTGGATCTTATATGTGTAAAATTATTTCAGTCAACCACTTAGGGGATTAGGTTCAATTAGTCATTAATACTAAAAATACAAAAGGCATTCATAAGAAATCATTTTTTTGTTATTTCTATAAATAAAATTCTGAAAAATGTTTAGATTACAATTTATTTCAAGTTAAAAATATTCCTTTTATTTCATTTATTTTTTATTTATTTATTTTTTATTTTTTTTTTTGTGTGATTGTTCCCAAAGCCTTCTTTTTAATTAATTGTTTTTTAATTTAAAAAAATAAATATTTTTTTTTTTTGTTTTTTTTATGTTTGAGAAGTATTACTATAATATGAAGATAATGAATAAAGTAACAATATTAGCCTGAAAAAAATGTAAAAACTTACATACAGAACGTATCACAAAGTTTTCCTGGAACTTTTGTAACCTATTTTACTTGTAAAAATAATAGAAAAAGTTCATAAAAGCTTTTTATTTATTTTATAAATAAAAGAGTAGAAACAAAACAAGCTTTTTGTTTCCACTCTTTATGTAAAAATGTCTTAAAATACTTCATCTACCAGTTACGGCTAGTAAAAATTTCACTTGGATTTCAGCTACCTTGATGAAATGAGGTCATACTGAAATTTTTAGGAAATTAATTAAGGAGCAGAATTAGTGATTTTTATGGTTTTTGATCTGAAAAATAAAAAACAAAATAAGTCCCAGAACCGTATTTGCAGTGGTTTTTGAGAAATTTGGGTGAATACCAATAGATTGGGGTAAAAACCCTGTTTTTTATTATATTTGATGTACAATAACTTTATACATCAAAGTTGACTTGTACTGACGTTAACTTCAGTTAACTGATGACTTGTACTGAAGTTTTTAGAACTTCAGTACAAGTCATTTCACCAGGGTAGCTGAAATTTTAAGTGAAATTTTCCCTAGCCATAACTGGCAAACAAAGCATTTTAGAACATATGTTTATATGAAGTTTTTCCATTATTTTTACAAGTAGAATAGGTTATGAAAGTTCCAGGAGAACTTCGCAATGTGTGTTTATTTATTTATATGCAAATTTGAGAACAAATTTAATTGTTCCTTATAATGTATTCGAAAAAAATACAGAAAATTCAGGTTTATCTGAAAAGTATTATTTAACATTTATCATCAGAGAAAATATTATTTTGGTAAAATGGAATATTTAAAATAAACTGTTTGAAAACAAGAATAAACATTTTCTTAAAATGCTATTTTCTACCCAAAAATACTACAAAAACACGAGATTTCTACTCAAAATAATGAAGTTGCCCACCATATTGGAAAAAGAGCAAAGCTTTCAATAATGGTAATATTGTATTTTTAATGTAGGGAAAAATCTTCATTTAATGAGAGAAGGTTCTCCATTTAAAGTTTCTCATAAAACTTATAGTTTCTGAGATTCCAGTGGTGGCCATCTTGAGTTGATAATCTTGTACATATTTAAGACTATAAAATTTTGAGTCTATAATAGGCACTCCTACAAGAATGTAACTTGCCAGTAATATAAACAACCATCCTACAAAACACCAGAATCTGATGCAGATCAGATTTTAATTTATTTCTCTAGATTTTTTTACCATAATTATTTAAGACACATTCAAATAATATGTGAAAAATCATTAAAATTGTATCAGTATTCACAATAACTTTATAGTTAATTTATTATTAAGATAATCTTTACAAGTTGGTTACAAATCTTTTCAACTTATGAAGTCATTACTATAATGAAGAGTTTAAAATTGAAGCACTATTATAGTATTAAAGGAAAATTATAAATTAATTTTAATTATAAATTAAAAGGAAAATTACAGTATTAAAGAGTATTAAAACTGAAGAAGTATTAAAATTAAAATGAAGAGTATTACTATAAAAGAGTATTAATGTAACAATAAAATTATAGATATAAAAATTATTAATGTACTGGAGTGAATATGTGTTATTATATTTACCACTTTATTGATTCGATTTGGACTGCATGCCACACAACGTTCCTTTCTGTTAGTTGGAGGATCAAAAGAGTCAGTATTCTTACATGTATTCTCTGATCCACTTATTGAACCATATATACCAACCCTATGTAAAAAGCTGTAAAAACATTAATTTTAATTTTTATTATTTACATAGCTTTTTATTTATTTTATAAATAATTTACCCAAACTGCAACAGTAATAATCAAAGTTCATACAAAAGAACCGGTAATAAAAAAAGGAATCCAACAAGGATGTTCCCTAACCCCATTACTTTTTTTAGTTCTATCCCCATTAGAACTAGCAGTTAATGAAGTTAAAGAACAATTTAGATCCAGAGTAACAGTGCAAGGTGAAAATATATTAATGCTACTTTGCTGATGAAATAGTAATTCTAGCAGAGAGTAAAAAAGATTTCGGAGAAACTTTAAATGGCATGGATGAAGTCCTACGCAACAACTACCGCATGAAAACAAACAAGAACAAAATGAAAATAATGAAATATAGTAGAAATAATGTAGATGGACCACTGAATATACAAATAGGAAGAGAAAAGATTACTGAGGTAGAAGAATTTTGTTATTTGGGAAGTTGAATTACTAAAGATGGATGAAGCAGGAGCGATATAAAATACCGAATAGCACAGGTGAAGCGAGCTTTCAGTCAGAAATATAATTTGCTTACAGCAAAAATTAATTTAAATATCAGGAAAACATTTCTGCAAATATACATTTGGAGAGTAGCTTTATATGGAAGTGAAACTTGGACAACTGGAATACCTGAGAAGAAAAGTTTAAAAGCTTTTGAAATGTGGTGTTACAGGAGAATGTTAAAAATAAGATGGGTGGATAAAGTATCAAATGAAGAAGTGTTGTGGCAAATCGATGAAAAAAGAAGCAAATTAAGACACATATTAAGGCAACCTGGAGGAGTCGCTTTGATATCGGAGGGACAGATAGATAGGAAAAATTGTGCAGGTAGACAACGTTTAGAATAAGTAAAACAAATTGTTAGGGATATAGGATGTAGAAGGTACACTGAAATGAAGTAGATAGAAAATCTTGGAGAGCTGCATCAAACCAGTCAAATGACTGAAAACAAAAAATAAATAAATTACTTTTTCTTTTTTCTGTCCTTTTCTGTTTTAGCCTCCAGAACTAGTGTAAGGTATTACTTCAGAGGATGATATGTATGAATGTGAAGGAAGTGTAGTCTTGTACAATCTTAGATCGACCACTCCTGAGAAGTGTGGTTAATTGAAACCCACCACCAACCACCAAAGAACACCAGTATCTATATAAAAGTAACTATACCTTAATTTTTTTAGATAATTTATCTTGAAAAAATTTACTGCTTAATTTTACCAGCTATATAATGGAAAGTATGTGATCAGTAAAAAAAAAAAAATCATCTATCAAGTTTTTGAGAAATCTCAAAGTTTCACATCCCAAGTCTAAAAAAACTATCTAGCTGAATATATGTATGTACATTCATATGTATAAATAATTTTCTGAGTATTCAAATAACTCACTTATATTTTAATCATTGCATTAATAAAATTTAATATTAAAAAATACAAACCCCCAAACACAGTAATTAGATAAGTTAAACTTACCTTATTAATTTACAATTACTAGTTTTCATGATATCCTGCATCTTCAGTTGGTATTAAATTCTATTTTTATAACATTAAAACATATTATTTGTCATATTGTTTCAGAAATTTTAATATTTTTCCATTGTCACAATTTAAATACTATTGTAAAGCTACTGCAATACTTTACAATATTATTTGTGACTTTTACAATATTATTTAAACTATGACAATGGAAAAATATTACAATTTCCAAAACAACTTGAAAATTTATTAAAAATAACAAGTTTTAATATTATAAAAATAGAATTTAATACCAACTGAAGATGTGGGGATACTAACTTCAGCCTTTAGCAGGGACTGTCTATGGGTAAGGGAATCGGAGCCATTACTGATACGTGTGAGCCCTGGGATATCGGTATTGTGGGTCAGGCAGAACCTGACTTCCTGGCCCGGGTTAAGTTTATGGGAGGTGGCTGATGGGCGAATGCAGTCAATGGTCTGGGCTCTACCCAAATCTTATGAAACATCAACTGGCGACACTATAGGTAATGGATGCGTCCACTTCCACAACTTAAATGATAGAGGGTCTGCGTAAAAATTCTTGTCTTGGAGAGCCTCTGTCTTTGCAAGCAAGGAGGAGGAAGAATATAGAATACATGAACATTAAGACGATGGATTGTACCAAGTTTCGACTGAAAGGCAATGTATTGATACCAAAATATTTGGTTATCAAGAGAAGTGGAGGATATTTTAACAAGATTAATTTTTAGCAAGCTGCTGAAGGCAAATAAGACGACTGATCGAAATTGAACCTTCATCACATGGAACTTTAAATCCTTCAAAGAAGATAGTTGTGTGCAGGGACCTTTCAAACTGCACAGAAGAAGAAATCATATAGGAACTGGATGAACAAGAAGTTACAATGTATCAATGATTGAACACTTGATGCAAGGGATAAATTCTACGCTCTGCTTTACATGTATTAAAGTTCTGCAAGTCAAAGTGCCCATAAAAGATTAAGGCTGGCTTTCACACATTTTAACTCTCAGTTTTAAATTCTATTAAAAATAACTTATAACCTGGAAAAGTGTACATTTATATAATTATTCAATTAATTTAATAAACAAGTAAATGACTTTAATTGCTGTAAAATTAGTAAAAAAAAAATTAATTAGATTAACTTAGGTAACTTAGGTTAACTTACTTTGGTGGGGCTTCATTCCAAATATTATCAATCCTACTAGAATGCATTATAGACCTCAAATGCTGTAGTAATGTAAAATTATCTTGCTCTATACGAGCACACCGTTCAGCTTCCTTTTGTAGTTTCTTTAATTTACAAATTACGTGAGCTCTTTTGGCAGGAGGTTTCACATCAATTGCAGGTAAAGCACGCTCTACCTAAACACCAAATTTCTATATTAATTACAAGATAACAAATTATGTCAGAAATTTACAGATATGTCTGTACGAATCTCGCATAACTCAAAAACGATTAGCCACAAAACGTTAAAATTTTGGCTTTAGGACTGTTGTAACATCTAGTTATGCACCTCCCCTTTTGATTGAAATCAACTGAACCAAAGGTGTCCAAAAAAACCAAATTCGAAAAAATATTAGGATTTGGACTTTTTCCTAACTGCAGTGTAAGCCCTCATTGAAAGCTTTTAAACGATATATCATATGTGATACTTATTTTTATTGGTTCCAGAGTGATAGCCAAATAAAATTTTTATTACTGAAATATTTTCATCTTACAAGGGAAGGCTCATTGGTTCAAATCAGACTTCATCTCCTTTTTTATTTTTTTTAACTTTTTTATAATTTACTTTTTAAGTTTTTTAAATTTATTTTTTTAATTTAAATATAGTGGTTTATTAAATTACAATTATTAACCCTAGTTGTAAAAAATGTTCACAATAAATAATAATTCAATAGTAGCAATAAAAAAAAGAAAAAGTCAAAAGTTATTAGAGATATAAAATTTTATGTCCTTTTGAAAATGTTACGTGTAATTTAACAGGCATTATTACATATGTATGAATATGTAATGCATTTGGTGAAACATCCGATTATTTAATATTAATTGAAAGTTATAATCTAGAATCAGATTATTTTTGGATTTTCCTATAATGAAGTCATATGGTGTCCACATTAGGTTTTTTTTAATACCAGATTGAGCTTATTAATAATTCACGGTATAATAATCAGTGAAATTAATATAGTATTATAGTGATATTGCCCACCGAGCTGGTCTAGTGGTTAACGTAACATCGCAAATCAGCTGAGTCAAGAGTTCTAAGGTTCAAATCCTACTAAAGTTAGTTATTTTTATACGGATTTGAATGCTAGATTGTGGATACTAGTGCTCTTTGGTGGTTGGGTTTCAATTAGCCACACTTCTCAGGAGTGGTCGACCTGAGATTGTACAAGACAACACTTCATTCACATTAATACATAGAATCCTCATTCATCCTCTGAAGTAATACCTTACGGTAGTTCCGGAGGCTAAACAGAAAAAGAGAGTGTTATGATATTAAATAAAAACCTATTATTTTTAATGCCAATTTAAATCAGATTTTTTACAATTTTTTAACTCAAATAATAAAGTTCAAATTGCTTCTGTAATTATTTTAACTTGTGCTGCTATTTTCCACTCTGTTGTCAACTGACAACAGCCAGTTATTCAAAACACAGTTATTGCTGGGAGTGTTTCTGAACTAGGAATAAGGATATTTCAGTGGCTTATTTTATCATTTATTTTGTCCATGGAGATCCAAAAACAAGAATCATTTTTGTGCTGTCTGATTTTTATAATTTACAGCAGTGTCATTTAAGGAAATTATATCTTTCTTTAAGAAATACGATAACAACAAATAGTTAATGTTAAAATAAAATATACCCCAGAATTAACTTCAAAACAAATTTTTTGTGAAAGGACATTTTTTTATTTCTCCCAGAAAGTAATATTGCCATTCTGGTCTACTTTTGCATAATTATTATCCAGTATTTATGAATTGTTCAAATTTTATCTTTATACTTTTATTATTCATGCAGCTTTCTAGATTCAGGGCCTGTAGACAGTCGCATCCTTTTTCAAAATGTGTGAGTGAGGTGTAGTATTATATACACTCAAGACAACCATATCTGAGATGTGTAGTTAATTGAAACCCAAACACCAAAGAGCACCGGTATCAACAATGTGCTATTCAAATCCCAATAAAAGCAACTGCTTTATTAGGATTCAGATCCAAAACTCTCAATTTCAAAATCAGCTGATTTATAATGACAAGTTTTACTACTAGACCAGCCTGGCACATAAAACATTACTACCTAGAATATGACCTACAGAAACTTGAAAAATGTGCCCATAAAATATTTTAACAGTTGTGTAAACTATAACAAAGGTAATGACAGGAGAGAAAGCGGATAGGAAAGAACAGAACCTTTTAAAATGTAGTGTTGCAGGAGAATGCTGAAAATTAGATGGGTGGAAAAACAGGAGAAAGAAAAAAATTTGTTGTAGAATCTTATAATTAAACAAACTTGGCTGGTTTGCTGCAAATTGAGACATTCAGTATTAATTAATTGGGTTAACATATAGATGTGTTGAAGATGAAAACTGTACAGGATTAGATCATGAGTTTTGCTCAGTGACTGTATTCTGTGTGTAATAATTTATTTTTGTTTAATCAGATTATATTATATCCAGTTTTATAAATGGATAAAATATTTTTTTCATATATGTATGTATACTGGGATATATTTTTTTATTTCTTTGTTCTTATTTATTTTGTTTTGCAGTGAATCAATAAGTGTATTGTGTTATACATTTTTGGGTGCTTTTTATTTTACTGTTGTTGATGTTAAATATGTGGCCTTCATGTGACATTATGTAGTGAATAATATGTGGGTCATATATTTAAAATAATTGAGTTTAAATGAGGCTGATAGTATGAGGTATCTCATACTAGTATGAGGTATCTCATACTAGTATGAGGTATATCAAGAATGAGAATTCCTGATATTTTATATATTTTGAAAATGTTTTTCGGTTGCATTATATGACAGTCAGGTCAAAAAATTGAATTGCTCTTAGAATTTATATTCAGAAGTAAAGTTAATTTTCAAAGTACCTTGCTTATTTATGCTTAATGATAGGTGTTAAATATTTTATAAACATGCACTTAAAATAGAAATTAAATTTTTTTAACTTTACATATATAATTATTACATATATATATACATCTACACTTGGTTACTTTTTTAACTTTGGTTATTGAGTAAAATATAAGAAATTTAAAAAATTTACGGAACATAAATTTGTTCAGTTAAAATTTTAAAACATCTCTTAAATATTACAATTAAAATTAAAATTTTTACTAAAATTTGCTAAAAATGAAAGAAGTTTTAAATCAAACTTCTTTCAACATGTTGTTTTATATAATGTTAACCCTTTGTGCTCTTTTGGCCTGCAATACAGGTCATGATGACTTCCTTGTGTGCTCTCCTTATTTTAGAGATTGCTGTCCTGCCAGCTCTCTTGTCCTGAATTGAAGGCCATAGTTACTTGTGTTATTAACTCTCTGTACATTGTGACACTGTTATGCCCGTAGCTCTGATTTATTTATGAGTCATATACACAATTGATGTTAAATGCCTATTCAAATGTACAAGTTATTTTAATCGTAATTTAATGTAATAACTGTAATTAAGGATCATGTTTTAACTTAGTATTTATATTTTAATTCCATAAAAAAATTCTGTAAAAAACCGTTTGTGAAGACATGACTATAAGTGTTTATTGTGCAAGGAAAGTAAATGGTAATTGTTTTGAGTTGTTACACCATTACAACATTTTCATTCATTAGTTTTGAACACAAACACATACAAATATAGTTTAGTTATCAAATAAAAGATAATTTTATTTACTATGACAAAACTGTTGACAAAATACATTTCAATAAACATTTAATTAATTTAATAGCATTAATTCATCATCATGATGAAGTAAGGGAATTATTTCTCAGTTCATGAGTAATATCTAACATATGAATGACTTTTATTGCTACATATAATATTAGACTTGTCAATTTACTATTTCTAAATGAGACTATGTTGTCGCCACACTTTAGAGAAACATAGAAAATGTCATATAAATAAATAAAAGCTGTATCTTTGTGGTCTGCAATGCTGGCCAAGAGAGCGTTCAAACATAATGAGTTTGGCTCGCCAAGCAGGCTAAGAAAGCTGTGAGGACAGCCTACATAATAATCAATCAGAGCTGTGTGCAATATGGTGATGTCCTGGACTGCAGGCCAAAAGAGTTGAGGGACAAATTAGTAAAATTTCTCCAGGGCACAAAGGGTTAATACAGTACTGTAAACAATTATGTACACATCTTATCAAAAGTATTATCAACTTAAATAATTTTTATAAGAATATCTCCAACAAATTCTGTCTGCAGATCCATGTGACTAAATTCACATTTGTATTTGCATATATAACATTTTTCTAAAATTTCTGATTTTTTGTTTTAATTTCATGTTCAATATTTACCTTTTCAATTATTTTCCAAATTAGTTAAATTATGTTTATTGATTATTAAATGGTCAGCTACATTTGAAAAATCTATTTTTTTATTTTTAAACAATCTAAAATGTTCATTAAATCTAACCTTAAAAGACCTATTTTTTTTTTCAATATATATTTTTTCACAATTATTGCATTTTATTCTATAAATACCACAAAAATCATATTAATTTTTTTATTATTATAAAATGTTAAATGTTTTATTACGTACTTTTCAGGTTTATAAGCAGGTTTGTATTTTTTATCATTATATGCATTAATTAAGTTTTCTATAATTTTATTCATGTAGAAGTAATTTATATAAATATTTTCCTTGCATTTATTTTCATTTATGGGATTTAATGAAGTTATATTAGTAGATGTTTTAAAATTTGTTAAAAATTTTGACTGAACAAATATATGTTCAGTAAATGTTTAAAATGTCTTATATTTTACTCAATGACCAAAATTATAAAAAGTAACCAACTATAAAGGTGTTGAAAAGTAGATATATATGTAAATGTAAATGAAGATAAATCAGAAAACATTACTGAGGATGGACTTATGTCCAAAAGTACTCTAATATAAAGGAAATAAATAAGAATGTTTCTGTAATTCTGTACTTAGCGGATTGGCTGAAAAAAAAAAACAATATATATAATAGTTAAATGTATATATTTAATATAACAATATATAACTCTGTACATAGAGAGGAATTATGGAGTACAAAAAGGTTAATTTAAATAATTGATACATGGATGAAGCTATGGATGCGGGGATTTCACTAAAGTTTCTCCTGTTCAATTCTACATTGAAATCATGTGTAATATGACCAACATACCATTTAAAAAAATAAAGTTGAGTTCAGTATGGAAGATCCAAGATGGCTACCCCATTGGGCTGGTCTAGTAGTTAGCACGACATTGCAAATCAGCTGATTTCAAAGTCGAGAGTTCTAAGCTTCAAATTCTAGTAAAGGTAGTTTACTTTTAACGGGTTTGAATACTAGATTATGGATACTGGTATTCTTTGGTGATTGGATTTCAATTAATCACACTTCTCAGGAGTGATCAACCTGAGACTTTAGAAGACTACACTAACACATATCACGCACTCACTCATATCATTCTCATTGATTCTCTGAAGTAATACCTTATGGTAGCTCCAGAGGCTAAACAGAAAAAAGAGAGAGATCCATTATGGCTGACAATCATTTTTAATACAACTCAGAGTAGTTTCTTTAATACAGTAATCAACTACATTTATTCTGCTAACACAGTCACCCTCACTTTATAATTATTAAGCCACTTCCAGACTTTTCAGATACTCTCTATATACAGAGTATATATATATATATATACTCTTGTATTTGTAAAATGTCAATAAAATAAATATATATATAAAATAATAATAATATATAAATATATATAAAATAAATATATATATATATATATATATATATATATATATACTCTGAGAGTACAGAGTACTGTATATACAGACACACACAGTAATCTGAAGAATAATATTTTTTTTGTTTGTTTCCATTTATTGAGCACTGTTTCTACAGCTTTCTTTCAAATCTATGGAAGCAAGACTTTATTTGAAGATATGTTATTTTCTGTTAACCAGAAAACATGTATTGAAAACAAAACTTCATTGTGCTCAACATTGACTCTTTTAATTTCATACTGCATCCTCCAGTTTTTGTTTATATTTCAGTAATTGTGAATAGCATTGTCTCTAAAATTCAATAAAATTTTTTGATTATCTGGACTTGTACCATTATTATAATATTTTGTTCATACTTTTTTTTAATTATATCTCATTTTGACAATATTAATCAAATAATTAATTTTATCAGTATAATAGAATGCAATAATTGATCAATTTAATTCATTTATGGCTAGCCATAAAAAGAGATTTAGATATGCAGAACTTGGATTACAGGTATTAGACTGTACAGATGTACAGTAGATTTATAAACAAAATAAAACTGACCACAAATTTTTCAGATAGTAAGTTTTGCCTGACCACATATAAACAATTAAATACAGATAACAAAATTAAAAACCTCTTTCAGAGCTACACATTGTATAGATGAAAAAATTATTTGTAGTGTAAGGTACCTCTTTTTTTCTACAGGTAAAAAAAAATTGCTTATTATAGTGTAGAAAATAATTAGAAATAATAACAATAAGATAGTAAATTTAAATTTAACTTAAATAATGAAATTATTATTTACTTTGGAGACGCTTATGATGAATTACAATACTAAACAAAAAATATATTAATTAGCAGCTTTGAGAAGGTATTACACACTACCTTATTTCTATGATTAATGTACCGACGTTCCTGCCAGGGACGAATTAATAAATTTTCTCTTCTTGTCAGCATTTCTTTAGAAGTTTCTGCAGTATATTGAACTATTCATGCCTAGTTGTTAGTGAATAACCCCTGGCAACGGGAATTTTTTGTCCATCCCTTAACTTTGTATAGTATACTAGTTTGAACGTGAACGCCCAATCATGACTTACAAAGACTACAAAGTTGTAGTTGTGTAACAACAATAGATTTTAAAAAAATATTCTTACAAAAATCATAATAAATCTCTACCAAGTTAAGAAAATAAAAATACTTATTTTTTAAATCGTTTTTACTGTGTCGGGAAATATATATAAAAAAATGGAATATTACACCCCTAAAATGTACGTATGCATTAATGGTTACAAAAGATTTTTATCCCCCTTAGTTTGTTTGTTTAAAATTTTGTTAAATTTTCATAGTAAAAAAAACACAAAATTTTATCTGTGTAAATATTAAACGTCAAAGTGAAACCTCCTTGCTTAAATGGTTTCCCGGTGAGGGAGGGTGTGTGTTTCTAATAAGAAAAGTAGTTCATCTATGCCTGTCTGTGTAATATGTCAAGCTTGAAAATTGGTAAGGGTTCAGAAGTATTATTCATGTTTATTTAGTTATCTTCGATTCAAATTTGGAACCTGTTTTTAATTTTCATATCGCATCGCATATTTAAGCGATATTTTATTAAAGATTAGGCTATGTCTGTCATGTCTGCTAGCCTAAACGCAGTTTTGTTTTAATTTAATGGAATCTTGTGTTAACGATGCTTATTGAACTTATCTCATAAACTTGACTCCTGCTATTAGTCTTTAGCACAGTATATATTTTTATATCTCATAATTTTAAATATTTGTTCATTATACAGCCAAATTGATTGCAGTTGTTGTGCTGTTAGTGATTATTTACGATGCTGATAAACTGTAATTATATTTCACTGTTTAATTTTGTTTGCGCCTATTTCATTATAATTATACGTATGTTTGAATTATCGAGTGAAATTTTGTGGTGTGGTTTATTTAAAATTGTGGCATGGCTTCATTTTTGTTGTCATTGTTAAATATATAGATTTATTGATAATTTCATTATTATAGTATTTTTAATGTAGTTGCCTTCTGTTTTAATGTATCAGTTATTTTAATTAAATTGTTTTGTTTGTTAAGCATGACTATAGTTTTATATTTATATCAGTATTAATATGAAACATTTTATTGGGGGATTATTTTTTTTTTTTTTTTTTTTTTTTTTAGTAAGGTGCAATGTATTGTGTTATAGTTATTGAAGAGTGAAACGATAATATTATTTAAGAGGCGATGGATCAGATCTGCTGTGTGATAGAGGGTCATGTCAGTTGACCAGTGAATGAAGTAGAGATGTTGGAAGCGCGTTCCCTTGCTGCTCAGAGAGAATCCACTTGGCAAGGCAAGAACAACGGAATTCGACCTGTGCCACAGCATATGGCAGCAATGCGCCCCCATGGTATGATAATAAGCCTAATCGCGACATATTCTAACATTTGCTTAATCCTGCTTTTTGCTGTTAATTATTGGTTTTGGAAGTAAAATAGAGGCTTACAACCTGTAAATAGCATGGGGATATTTTTACCATCCATGTTAACAAATCTATATTTAAGTTCCTTGGGGTACCTATTGATGGGTGCATTTGATCAATCCTCTTTTACTTTTAACATTAACTGTAGCAGCTCATAATTTTTTTAATATAGTTTCTTTTTGCATATTTTTAGGTTAAACTAATTACTTATAGTTGTTCAAGTACACCTAATTTTGATGAGATTTATTCTTATTTAATAAGTAGGCCACAAGTTATTTAGTATTTTCAGTTTATGAAGTCCTGTTTTGAATTTTATTTTTCATAAAATAAGTGGCGAGATCATTCATTTAGTATTTAGTGGTTTGCAGAAATATTTGTACATTTTTTAAAAAATATTTCAGTTATTTTCAAGTTTTGATTTTCTCTTTAGTAGCTGGTGGATAAAATAATGAACCTTGTAGTGGACTGATGTCATTGCACTTAGTTGGGTATGATCAAATGGTTTAGTGTTTAATTTCTGGTGCTAAGAACTGACATTTTATCATGTAATTCCATCCTTATAACTGATACTCATTAACCCATTAGCTTTGGCTTGTATGAGGATCATCCAGATCAAAAAAATTTCTTAAGTTTGCCTTTTTTTTTATTAAATTTTCAGTACTGTCCATACAGCCACATGTATCTTATGTACAGTCTTATAAATTGCAATTAAAAATTATTGTACTCTTTACCGTATGCTTTTAGTAAAGTATAAAGTATGAGTGGTTTTTTTTTTATCCTTTATAGCTTAGATTAAATTCTCTGGTGTTTGTTAAATCCTACATTAAGAAAGGTTAGCTTAATAGGGTTTTTCAGTATCACATCAGTGGCATTAATTAAAGAATAAAGTACTGAATTACTAATTGATTTTTCTGTTTCTTGTCAAGTTCTGAGAAAATATATAAAATTTCGTTTTGTACTTTTCATAAAATTTCATTTTCAGATTTGTAATCTTTACATGTTATTGAGATTTTTTTATAAAAAAGCTCAAATTTCAAGGGCATGAAAAAAAAATTCATAACAGTTGGAACTAAAATGCAAATTTCAGTGCATTTTCCAAATAACAATACAAGTCTGAAGTGCAGAGGTATGTTTGTGGAAATTATCAAGTCTACACAATTTAAAGTCTAAGCTGTAGTTTTGTGATTGATTTTTTACTATAAATTTGAGTTGATAGAATCAAACTTTTTCAGTTTGTTAAAAAAAATAATGTTAGCTTTATTTTTTAATGAAATGAAAAAACAGTTTTATGATTTTTTGTAATTTTATTATGTATATTATCATTAAAAGTCATATTATAATGTTATAAATTAAAGAAAACCATGACAGTAATTTTAAAAAAATTAAAATATGAACTAGATTTTTTTTTAATACTAGTAAACTTTCTGCTGTGAGAGTTTTCCAACATCTTACATATTGTCATCTAATGATGTTGATAGGAAATTTTTATATTCTGTCTTCAAAGAGACTGGGTCCATTTAAATCTTTTTTAGAGTTATTTTGTGTCATTAAATTTCATATTCAGATTTAAGCATATGATAAAGAGTTAAAATTGTTGATTTAAATTGAATATTAATATTTGCTCACTTCTTGAGGAATGCAAGAAAAGTGTTTGGAATTTCGGGAAAAAGTCCATTTTTTAAAAGGTTTTGTTAGATGTAAGAGAATTTTATTAACTGTGATTAATTTTTCATTATATACAATTAGGGACTCACCTCTGATTTTGATGAAATATGGAATGTATCTTACTTAGAACTTAAGTTATTTGTTCTAATTGAGATTATCTATTGGCAACACTTTTCACTCAAGTTATGCTCCTCTGAAGTTCCACAGTGCCATCACCAAAAATGTCATTCGGCATTGTACAAGTGTAATTTACCTTATTTTCAGACTAAATTGTTGCTTATTGTGTACAGTTAAGACTCAGTCTAACAGTTGGCCAATTTAATATTTAAAGTAAATTAGATGTGGTCAGCTAGTGGTGTGAGCATTAGGTTATGTTGATAATCGTATGAAGTTCAGTAAACAGAAATTTTATTTACCTAACCTTGACCCAGACCTAACTAAACTCAAATCAAATTTCACTTAAACCAAATTATTTACTTCATAAATAGTGTATATTGTATTTAACTTAACTCCTTAACGGTTCTACTTAAAAGGAAAAGCTTGTAATCATACCTATACATATTTTCACTAAAAGCTTTTATCATACTGCCAATTTTTATCTCATATGTATGTTCTTTGTGCTTAATAAAAAGGAATTGTTTCATTTTAAGACCTTATTTACATAATTTTACTCTCTTGTAATGGAAAATTAAAATAATATGTACTATTAATTAATACCAATATGTAAACAAATAAGTAAACAATAAATGTAAACAACAAGTAAAGATAAAAAAATATATTAAATAGTCATTTCAAAATTTAAAAAAATAACACCTAAATAAATAATAAAAACATACTCAACTCAAAAATAAAACAAACCTGTGCATCAGTAACTGAATTTCCATGCAACATAAACAAGTATGGTACGCTCCAGGCATAGGCTGGAAACAGCTGAAAGAAATGATACAAAACAGAGTACACACACCAGCACTTTTCTATGCAACCACAGCAAGCTAGGGAACTAAATGTCTCCATGCAAATAACTCGTCAAAAACAGAATAAAACCAGACAATATGAGAGAATGAATTATTTCGTCACGGGCACTTTTTGACAAAAAAGGTGATGACAAGATATTTTGTCAATGGCATTTTTTATTAGTATAACCAATGACAGATTATGTTGTCAAAAACCAGCAAGTGGTTAACATAACATAATCTTACTTGTACTTAAGCCTATCCTGACTTAATGTTAAGTGAATTTAATCTCTTTCTTAATTTAAATAACAAACATAACCAAATTATGTAGTCTGAAAATAACATTATATATTACTTAATGTATAATGCTGAATTACACTTAACATTACTGAGTTATGAGATTTTTGGTGTTGGTACTATGTAGCTTAGGTAGGACGTAACTAGGGTGAAAGAGATTCTGATGAATAATTTCATTTGTAACCAAAAAATTACATCCTGAAAAAGTTATACTCAAAATTTCATTTAAATTGGAAATGAGTCCCAAATTGTATGTAATTCCTTATTTTGTGTTGTAGAATTAATGGCCCTTTTTGCCAGATAATCATGTTTATTAATTAGACTAATTAGAAAATTAAGATCTAATTCAGAATTGAACTTGTTAGTCATAAAGGCTGTACAGTATATGTTAATACATTTAAATTTTTGTAGTACTGAACTTGCATAATTTAATGCAGGTAAAAAAAGACATTAAGATGCTTGTTATTTTTTTCAATTTGTAGATCTTGCTTTTGTAAACATAACTGTTTTATGAAAGGAAGACAGCACAGCAGTACTTTTCCAAAATAAAAAGTGGAAAACAATTTTAAATATAATTGGGAGTTCTATACTGTGATATTTGTGACAAAATAATGATTATTGCATTCATGTACATTAAATCTTCTTTCAAGTAATATTTTTGTATTATTGAGCCCTGAGTTTTAAGTACTTGGGTAACAGTTTACTTTATTGGTTGTGGAACATATCAAATATAAAATTTTCTGATTAAAGCTTCATGATTTCCATATTTTTAGTACTCTTGAGTATTATATAAAGTCAGTAATTAATAAGATTGGTTTGTTCATTTTGTTTGTCATTGTGTGGTTTTTCTTAAAAAAATATATGAAGTTATAATTATTATATAATGTGTTTACTGCCCAGGATTTGTAAAATTTTATGGCTAAAAGAAGAAGGCTAATGATTTAAGTGTGTAAGTGTATTTTTTAATTTGTCTCATTAATGAAGATATTAAAAAGTTGCTTGAACATGCCCAGATCATAGTTATGTGCTCTGGAAAATAGAGTAGCATGCTAGATGCAGTACTGTTAACGAGTATAGTGTCCAGAAAGCTCTAGTTGTTATTATTATTATTACTATTGCTTCTGAAGTATAGACCTAGGTAGACTAAATTATATAGGAGATTTTTATGATAATTTTTCAAGTTTTAGCCCAGTAAAAAATTTTATTAGTAATCTACTTAGGCATTTTGTCTTAAGTGTTAAATATAGATACTGTACAATCTGTAAATATATTTTTAACATCTGCCATTCCACCTACTTGTAAGTTCATGTAAATATATGTTTGAGGTTGTAATCTTAGTACATACTAATTCAAAGTAGTGTAGTATTACTGCAGGGGCTGATTTAGTTCATTGTATTAAAAAAGAACGTTTGCATAAGTTTGTTTGGAAATGCTTTCTTTACAAATTATGGCTAGCGAAATATTTTGCCTTGACTTTTTTGCTCTTAAAGTAAAACAAAGCATACTGAAATTGTTCGGACTGATTAAAGGGAAAGTTTGGTAGTTAATTAAAGTGAGCAAAACTTGTATTAAGAGTAATTCATAAATAACTAACACAATGTCTGACTTCCTCGCAATAATTTATTTAAAAAAAAAGAAAAAAAAAACTGTTACTCTTAACAAAATCCAAACAAAATAATTTAAACCTTCACGCAGTTAGAAGAGCAGCATCACTGATCGGAACTAACTTCGATACATACTGAGCCAATCATCTGTTCCCTCGTCTTGCTTATATACTTACCATTGTACATTTAGAAAACACTAGAAAAATCTAGTTCAAAGGCCTCTATTCTTTTCCTATATTTTTCCATGTTTTACTACCATAAAGTGCTATACTCCACACAAGTGTTTTAATAATAACTTCGTGATTCTCATATCCATAGATACTTCTATATAATATGTAGAAGTTAATTCCTGTTATCTAGAAATCAACCTTGGATACTAGAAAGTATCTGCAAGTTAGCTAGATGTTAGTGAACTTCTTTCATTGTGAAAATTATTCTTGCTTGTGCTGGTTTTTTTATTTTTACATTAATTCATCTGTAAAGAAAAATTGAGAATAGAGTGGACCAATTTGGTTTCAGGAAAAGTATAGGGACAAGGGAAGCAATTTTGCCTGTTGGATTAATAGTATTAGGAAGAATAAAGAAAAACAAACTAACATACATGGCATTTATACACTTAGAAAAGGCATTTGATAACATAGACTGGAATAAACTCTTCAGCATTTTAAAATGTTTAGGGTTCAAGTATTGAGATTGAAGAACAGTTGATAACATTTACAGGAACCAAACTGCAACAGTAATTGAAGAACATAAGAAAGAAGTTGTAATAAAAAAGGGAGTTTGACAACAAGGATGTTCCCTATCCCTGTTACTTTTTAATCTTTATGGAACTAACAGTTTATGATGTTAAAGAACAGTAGATCCAGAGTAACAGGGCAAGGTGAAAAGATATAAATGCTACAATTTGCTGATGATATAGTAATTCTAGCTGAGAGTAAAAAAGATTTAGAAAACACAATGAATGGCATGGATGAAGTCTTACACAAGAACTGCTTCATGAAAGTAAACAAGAACAAAACTAATATAATGAAATAAATAATATTAACAATTAAAAATCCACCTTATTAGCAAGTTAAAAAACTCAAGATCTTTTGGCTTAATTGAAATCCATCATCAAGAGTTAAAAAACATTATATTGCAGTCAAAATTGTAAGGTTAAAAAAGTTTTTGAAAGTTTTCAAGTAAGCCAAAAGATCTTGAGTTTATCTCAACTTGCTGGTAAGTTGGATTTTTAATTGTTAATATTATTTATTTAATTAACATATCAGTGGGTGGTACCATATTCAAGAAATTGAAAGTAATGAAATATAGTAGAAATAATGTAGATGGACCACTAAATATAAAAAGAGGAAGAGAAAAAATTATGGAGGTAGAAAATTTTGTTATTTGGAAATAGAATTACTAAAGATGGATGAAGCAGGAGCAATATAAAATATCAAATAGCTCAGGTGAAACGAGCTTTTAGTCAGGTATATAATTGGCTTACATCAACAATTAATTTAAATGTCAGAAAAACATTTTCTCAAAGTATATGTTTGGAGCGTAGCTTTATATGGGAGTGAAACTTGGACAATTGGAATACCTGAAGAAAAAAGATTAGAAGATTTTGAAGTGTGGTGCTGTAGGAGAATATTAAAAATCATACGAGTAGATAAAGTGACAGATGAAGAGGTATTGCGACAACAAATTGATGAAGAAAGAAGTATTTGGAAAAATATAGTTAAAAGAAGAGACATAAGCCACATATTAAGATATCCTAGAATAGTTGCTTTGAAATTGGAGGGGTAGGTAGATGGGAAATATCGTGCAGGCAGGCAATGTTTGAAATATATAAAACAAATTGTTAGGGATGTAGGATGTAGAGAATATACTGAAATGAATGATTGGCACTAGATAGGGAATCTTGGAGAACTGCAAGATAACATTAAGTTCTTCATTATACTTTTTTCTGTTGTATTTCTATATTCATTTTCGAATTGAATCTCCTAGAAATGAATCCATACTATTCAACATTTTTTTTTTTTTTAACTTATTTTTTATTTTCGTCTAGAACACTATTATCAGTGAACTTCACCATTCTTATTCAAATAGTATTTTAAAAACATTCTTCTTGGTTAGTTAATTTACCATTCTTAATTCCTTAATTCCAGTTCTCAATACAGTTAAAAAATTATATTCCATTTTCAAATGCTTTCTCTAAAAACAGAAATTAAGATTAATTTATTCTTCTTAATACTAGCTCTTAGGCTTAGTCTAAGGACTGAATTGCTTCCCTTGTACCTATACTCTATCTAAAACTATACTGCATATTCTATTTCCTTTGAACTGTTGTGCGAGTATTTTTTTAAAGCGTGAAATATTTGATGAATAGTTCATAGTTCGCATATTTATCTACTCTACTTTGCTTTCTTTTATGTTAGCAATTTTTCTCTTTATGAAAAAGAAAGTAAAGAATCACAATTTAACCTTGTTTTAGTGGATAGGTATAATGTAAAGCAATTATGTCAGTAAGTAAGGGTAGTCAATTTCTGTTATTCATGTGTGGTATGTGCGCTCAGTGTGTGTGTGTGTGTGTGTGCGTGCGTGCGTGCGAGAGTAAGTAAGTAAGTAAGTAAGAGGTTATCTCTAAAGTAAAGACGTTTTCATGTAAAAAAAAAATACATTTTAATTACTCTCAAAACTTTATTAATATCTTTTATTTCTCTTAAACTACATACCTTATACTACTTCTCTATATAATCACCACAAGAATTAAGACATTTATCATAGCTTCAATATACCCTTGTCGTATTCCTCTGTCGCCAGTCCATTTAGCCACTGATTTTTTATCATCTGCTAATTGCTTACCAGTCAAAAAATTATTTCAATTTCCCAAATAGTAATCAGAAGGAGCTAAGTGCAAACTGTATGGTGGGTGATGGTAAATTTCCCTTCCAAATGTTCTCAGTAAATCACGTGTCAGAGCCGTAACATATGGACATCCATTATCATGCAGCAAGACGATGCCATCAGTCAGCCACCCACATCGCCGTAACTTACACAGAGTTTGGCAGCAGGCTTGTACATTTATATTCGTTCCACGAGGCATGAAATCAGTGAGCAGTCTACCAAACCGATCCCAGAAGACTGTGGCCATCAGTTTGTGTCCAGATGGCTGTAGCTTGACCTTTGTGGTGATTGAGGATGATGCCATTCACTTGATTGCTGTTTACTCTCTGGCATGTAATACGAAATCCATGTTTCATCGCCGGTAATAATCAAATTATGAAACTCCTCAATTTTTTTTGTGTAGCGCATAAAAATCCAAAGCAGATCCATTAAGAATTTTTTTGTTTAGGACATTCTATTAAGACATGCAGCACCCTACGTGCACAAATCTTTCTAAAGTCTAAATGATCATGAATAATGCTACCAATAACAGCTCTTGAAAAAAGAGGAAAAAAGAAGGGGCAGGTCGAAAATTGTTGAGCGACAACCTTTTCTGATTTCATCATCGATGCGTTTCAGCGAGTTCCTGGTGATTATTGAGGGCCTCCCCAAATGTTCTTCATATGCACATTAATTCTATTATTTCTATACCTTTTTGTATGTTTCTTTCACTCATTAAATTATCAGCATTCACAGCAACCAAACCAACTGCCTATGAATTTCAGATGGTTTAAAAGATATATCACTGTACGTATTTCATACTTAGTGGCAACATTGATTTTCCTATTCATTTTATAACATAACTCACACGTAATCAAAGATACCACAGCGCAACAAGTTACAGACAACAATGCTGTGTGTATGTTGCTAGCATGGCCATGAAATACACAGGTTCACCAACCTTACCGAGAGAAGTTTCGCAGTGGTCTTTTTACTTTAAAGATATTCCTCGTGTGTATGTGTGTGCGTGTGTAAAAATTCACTATAATACCTCATCACTACTAATAGTGATACAAAGGCAAACAAAGGAAACACATTCATTCAGTGCTAAAAATTCAGTGGATTTTAAGAAAATTAATACTCATAAAAACTTTTTGAAAAGCCACTACAGTCCCCTAACTTGTTTCACTATTAAATTATAGTTCAAATTTAAACGTTTAGGGTAATTCTAAAGTCTCAAAATTTATTTTTTCAGTCATATCACTAATATTAATTTCATTATATTTAAGTAGATAATGTGATTGAATAGGTTAAAAATTCATTAGATTATTTATTTGATTTTACTTTTTTTAAGATGTGATAGTTGGAGTTTCTGTCATGTCTGTAAGCAGACACGACAAATCTGCACCACTATGCCAGTTAACATGTCTCCCCATCTCTCCTTACATGTCTTTGGTTACTGATCACTATTCCTTAAGCAGTACACTTTTCAGCAATTGAGTACCATTATTTGTAGCTTCAACCATCATGCTGTAATTAAGGTAGCATTAGCATTGCCACTGCCTGCCTCACCAGAGCTCACTTCTGCACCATCCCACTACACAGCCATTTGCATTTAATTAATTCAATTTGTTAAATTCAACATAAAATTAACAAGATCTATTGTTGACAAAACTACATTTTATGTCAATTATCTGATTTATCTTTAACAGTTTAATAACTGAAAAAATAACATTTTTAAAAATTTAACTACTGTATGCATGACAGCAAAAATATGTGCACTATAAAATATTTTAGTCTGTTATTTCACCTAGTAATACAAATACCAGTAGGCTTTTGTCTCGGCAGTATATAAAATAAAAGTAAAAAATTTTAATTAAATACTAATATTGTTCACAAAAATTTTGTTAAATGATACTTCTATAATCTAAAATGATCAATCTTGTAATAATTATTATTCATGTTTTTTGCAGTAGTTAGATGATATGATGAGATAATACTTAGTTTAATAAATGATTGAAAAAATGTAACATTTATTATAATAACTATAATTTAACAAAATTGTTATTAAATTTAATTTTTAGTATCTTTTTATTATAAAAATTGAAAGTTAGGTTGTTTTTGAATGTTGTTTTTGAAATAACGGATCTTATGTGTTAATTACTATTATTATTGCATGAACAGGTAGGAATTGCATATGTTCTTATTTTTCATTTGACTTTACCAGCTTTTATTTTTATTTGTGGCATTAGTTAGTGAATGAAATATAAACTGATAACCATAATTTATAGTGTGATTGATTGACTACTCCTCGTTTTTGAGAGAGTTTAAATAATTTTTCTTTCCCCCTCATGAAGTTGAATATTGGAACTGATGACATTCCAATATTTAAATCAACCACAATACAGAACACTTAATCTTTTTCGATCCTTGCAGTCTATTTTTTTTTATCATAACTTTTTTTTATGATGGATTTAAAAATTTTTAACTGAAAAACCATTTGTAAAGTGTTTCCCACTTAAAAGCACAATTACTTCACCAAAAATTCTATATTACCAATAATGTATGTTCATACTCAAATATACAAAAAATATATTCTAATTTATAAAGTTTCTCAAGTTTTATGTTGGTTGTATCAATTTCATTACATTGTGGGTTAATATAATGCTGCACATTATACTACCTAAATTTCTATTTTTGCCAGAGTACAAGAAATAAATTTAAAAAAATGTAATTTAGTTAATTTATTTATTCTTGGTGTTAGTGGAAATGTGAGTATTCAAAGATGAAAGTTCATATAATGATTTAATTATACTTCTATTTGAATGTGAGAAATTTTATTTTACTTGTAAATTTGGATTACCCCTGGAGAATTTTGGTATGTGTTAAATTTGTTTACTAAGAAACTAATCATCATAATTATCTGTAATCTCCACATGTGTTAAGAGGGGATATTTATATCATTTAGTACTCATATTTATTAAATGCTTGATAGTTATATTCAACAGTTAATTTGCACTATTATTTCCTTTGTATTTAAATTTGACTTATTAGCATGTTGTTTTCCTTTCCATCTGGAGTTGATGGACTTTTCTTTATCACTTAAATGTATGGTCCAGATTTTTTTTCAATTTTTACATCTAAAAACATTTTGATGCTGCATATATAATTGGCATGATTATTTTGGCTTTTATAATCTATGCATGTTTATTTTTTCACAGGATTTGTTTATGTACAACATTTTAATGATGAACTTGATCCCCTCCCCTTAATGAAACTGTTTATATTGCATTGTTTCATAACAAAAGTGGTATATTAATTTTTTATTAAACTATCTACCTTAATCTTTTATATGGTTGAGAAACTTCAAAAAAAATTGTTTTTCTGAGAGTAATGATGTTTACTATATAGCCATTTAGTTCCTGTGAATAGACTGACGCTATCATTTGCAGGACTTAATGAAGTGTGTGAAACAGTATGACTTGAAGAAGGCAATAAGAACCATTTAAGTATCTTGTTCCTTGTTGGGTTGGAGAATGTCATCTTTAAAGGGGGGTATTGTGAGTTGCAAATCATACCATCCTTTACTACTGTGTTATAGTACTTCATAAAAAAAGGTTACTTGAAATGAAAAATTCACTCTATTTAATTTTTAATTTTGTAAATAGAAAAAAAAAATAGAAATTTTGTTTTTTGTAATTGTATCTGAAAAATTATTGACTTTTGTAGTAAAGTTTTCTCTGCTATAAGCAAAAGTTCCAGATTTAAATCCCAGGTAGCCTTTTGCTTTTTTTACTCATTAAAATTCCCATTTATTAAATTACCTTATTTAGGTCTTCAGACTTCCCTCAGTAAATTTATCATAAATATGACAAAGAGAAAAAAGAGTTTTAGTAAAATGGAGGTAATTAATTGACTTTTAACTTTTATGTATTCTTTTTACATTATGTAATAAAGTTATTAGTAAGTGATATTAGTAAAATATTAGCTACGTCAAACCTAGCAAGCTGATTAGGGTAATTGTATTTGCCTATATACACACACCCAGATGCGGCAGTAGCTGATTACTGGTTAAAGAAAATTATAAAACTATTAGTATACTATTAGCCTTTTAGTATACTATTAGTAACTATTAGCCTTTTTTCTTTATCATCTATGCTATAGTTTTAATAGATTTACTTAAAGCTTTAATGATGTTTAAAGTGTTTTCAATTAGTTAAACTAACATTACAGTTGTTGGTTTGTCAATGATGAAAATTTAATCTTCATAATTTGTTTGAAAAATAAATGAGAATTTTAATGTTAAAATAAAAAAATCCCTTTCGGCACACCAGAAGACAGAGGTAGATTTCACCGGTGGTTAGTAATGTATAAAAAAGATTTCCACCTTAAAATTAAGAAAAACTTCAAATTTCTCAATATGACAATGGTTGTATGTGAGAAAAAGTTTCACATGTTTAGGATATGGCAAGCCCCATCTTCTTAACAATTCCAGCAAAATCTTGGTAATCCCTTGCCGTAAGGATTGGTGATATCAAAAATTGTTTCAGACAAAAGTTTTAGTTAATGTTTAGAGGACTAATGACCACTTTAAACAGATTCAATATTGTGCCTGTTAAGGGAGGTATGATTTTTTTTTGTCTTCAGAACCCCATTTTTCCATCCCTCTGGGCCAGTGATTGGTGATATCAAAAAAACTTTACTTGATGAGTTTTAGACCCTTATCCAGGGAGTAGTAGGAACTTTAGACAGATTCAATATTTTACTTAATAAGAATGTTATAGCCACTTTTTTTCTCAAAAAAGCCTCCTCCATTTCCGCCCCCATGGTCCAATTTTGCCTGTTAACGAATTCGGCTAAGTTTTTGGGTCGTTATATTTTATGTATCATTTTGAAAGTGATTGGTACAAAATTACAGCAGTTATTGGACAAGAAAGTGAAATATATATTTATAAATGTATATTTAAACTCTTGAACTGATTGTGGGTTTTTTTGGTCTGGGAGATGTGAAATGTGAAGATATATCAAAATTCTCTAGAAGTCGAATAATGGTACCCATTACAATCGGTAGCTTTCTTATGAAATCTACCCAAAATTTTGATATGAAGTGATTTTTTTTTTTTTTTTTAAAAGATTTTAGTATGAAGTTCCTACAATCAAAATTTCACTATTAGTGTATATATATATAATTACTTCCTTATACATTAGAAATCTGTACCTAAAAAAAAGTTTAAAGAGAAAAGACTCCTAAAATGCTTGTTTCTTTGGCAAACTTCTTTAATATTTAAAATAATAACTTTCAAACTAAATAAATAATTCAAACATCTCTTCTGTGTTTTAATTGCTGCTCTGAACACTTTTTCGGAGTCCAGGTAATTGCTTGTCTTCTCCTAGAGAGTGAAGTGATTACAGTTCTGTTTTTTAATGTATCTTTGTACGTTATCATATTGAAATGTTGACTCATCATTAGGTAAAAGCAAAAATATGCTTGAAGATTTAAACTAAAAATATTAATTCTGTATAGTTTTAAATATATACTTCTTTGATATAATTATTTATTGAGATCAGTGATGTGACTTGACAATGGTCTTGCTGTTGTCATTTATTATAATGCAATGGACTTGATCACACATCTAGGAAGCTTCTTTATCCCAGTAAAGAAATGTTTTGATCATTTTTGGGCTCATTGTTGCAGTATTGCTAACCCCTCATTGAAGTTGCATTTCTTCCCTTCTAAATATTAATAAACAGGTAGAGTTTGATGGCAGTAAATCTTGGTTTTATGGAAATTGATGTAGCAAATTTTCTTGGAGGAAATAAATACATAAATGGATGATTCCTCTCTTTTTAGAGTAAGTGGCTGTCTTTAGTATATATTTTAAATCATAGCAGTGATGATAATAATATGTTCCGCAAGACAGTCGAGGTAGAATATACCTGTTAAGTCCAAAAAAAAGACATGTTCAAATCTTCCATTTGAAAATTTGGGATTTGCCTTTTGTAGTGTAGATGAGTTTGAATGTTGCCATTGCATAGTTTTTCTTTTGAGTTATTGATGAAATTTTTCACTTACGTTTCATCAAATAGTATGTGTTTCACTTCCTTTCATTCAGCCCAGATTTAGTACAATCAGGGTATCTCTTATTCTCCGCACTTAAAAAACATTTAGTAGGGAAGAATTTTAACTTTTTTTAAAGTCTGTAATTATTAATACTAAAGAAGGATGAGTTAACATGATCAAAAGATTTCTTTCCTTTTTTTGGTAACTATAGTCTAAAAACTTACTATTCACGTTCTAGCAGAATGTGTATGACAGCAATTAATTTTTTCTTGTATTAGCCTGCCAAAAGTGTGGAACCTAATAGTACTCAGCAAATGAGGATTAAGTTTGAGACTATCTCTATAGTTTTTGTACTCCCAACACTTATTTCAAGTTTTTCAGAAATTAACATGATAGCATTTTCTAATTCAATTATGTAATTACTTCACTTTGATCTATTTGCCTTTATTGGCTGATAAGTATGATTCATTTTGAGTTTTCTCTTGAATCTCCCTGAATAACTTGCACCCTTCATACACTTTAAACTGGGAGAGTCACTCATACCTATACTAATTTTTAACTCATGTAAATCTCAGTTGGACTGTTCATTTAAAAAAATAATAATAAATGTTGGATGAAAAAAATAATAATGGTATTATGTACTTCCTGGTTAGACATGTTAATTACAATTGACTGTGTAAAAAGAAACAGGAACCAATGTTGCTGTTGAAATATAGAAATATATTATGAATAGTAATTATAATTGAATATTTAGAAAAATATTATAATTAAAAAATATATTTATACATTTAGATTATAAATGTTAAGAATACAAGTGGAAGAACATATAATTTTGAACATGATTAATTATTTAGTTGAGTTGGCATACCTGTTTTAATAGTTGTAATCATTATTCACTTCAGTTGATCACAAAAACTATATGAGATTTAACATGTAGTGATACTAATGGTTTACCTTTGATAAATCCACAGATTGCAAAAGCTTTTATTTTAATTGGTAGGTTTATATAAGATTGCTATTTGAAAAACAAGTTTCTTAATTTTATATATATGCATATAGTATACATGTTACTCATCAAAATGAAAAAATCTCAGTTGACATGCAAGCTGGAGATGGTTAGTGGACCAACTCGCTTCTTGATATCCATAACATCCTATCATAATATTACTTTAGACTCCCTAGGAAATATTGCACATATATTTATGCTTTCTAAACATTGATGAGTAATGTATACTTATATAGTAATAATAATATTATTATTATTATGTTCATATATGATTTCCTGAGCTTTTAATTTATATTGAACTCTCTAATATTCAATCAAATCAGTTGAATCTGTCATTACTGTCTACCAATTACCATATTTAGCTATGGTAAAATATTGTATGTATTAATTAATTTAGAGTTTGTTAATGAAACTATTTATTTATGTCTGTGTATCTGTATGGACTTATTATCTTTTGCTTTTTTTTACCACATTAATGGTATCTTTTGTGAATTATTACGTTTTCGTACTTAAAACTGTTATTTATTAACATCATTACAGGCAAGTCAGGCCAAGATGATGTCTGCTATGTGGTGGCAAAATATGATTATGCTGCACAAGGTGCCCAAGAATTGGACTTACGTAAAAATGAAAGATATCTGCTATTGGATGATTCTAAACATTGGTGGCGAGTTCAGAATGCCAGAAACCAGGCCGGATATGTACCTAGCAACTATGTCAAGAAGGAAAAGCCATCACTTTTTGACAGGTTAATGACAAGTCATATTTATTTTTTCACTTATTTTTAGTTTTTTTCTAGTTCAATTATTTTTTAGTAAATATTTTAGGAAATTATTAATGATTCTTTTTAAGGACATTTGTGTTCTTTTGAGTGTTTTTTTGTATTTTTTAGGGTGTTGTTTTCCTGTTGAAAAACTCTTCTGCATTATCATCGCCCAATTTATTTATTTGTAATAAAAAGGATATATCACATTATATATCTCAACTAAAAAATTAAAATTTCCAACTGCTATACAGCAATTGGCATGAAACACAATGCAATATTTTAAATATTTGAGTATAAATGGATAGCCCTAAGAAGCTGTTAAGGGTAATCAAATTTAAATTTTGTTAAATAGTTTTTTAAAACTGGTAAATTTTTATCTCATTTGAGTTGGATAAAAATTTGAGTTGGATGCTCTGTCTCATAGAGGTTCAGAAATTTTACTCATATTCTATTGTCAAAACATAATTTTACTGAATTATAGGAGCCTCACCTTTATTCACGTTTATATTGCCAAATAGGAAATAGTTTTGACTTAGTTCATAGGTAGTGCCAAGACTCTCGAACTCCCCAGATATTTTGACACTGTTACTTAAAAGTCCCTGAATCTTAACGTGAACCCACATGATCCAAGTGTCTAAATAAGATGCTCTGATTGTTATTGGTGAGAAAGAGCTGAAGAATAAGAAAAACTGATTCGCAGGGAAATTCATGTAGACTAGAATAAATATGAAGTCTTTAAAAAATGACCAAAGTATTTGTTTAAAATACTTACCGATTATTTACAATTTTAAATAATCAGTCTCCTTCAAATATACGCTTTCAAATGAATCTCCTTTACACTTTTTCCAAACCTCTTCCACTTCACGAACCAGCTCTGGAACATACTTTTTGAGATAGTTTTTTGAGCATTTTGTTACTGTTCTGTTCTCTGTTGTCATAAATTTCTTTTCAATCAACAGCAGTTTTTATTTTGGAGATAAGAATAATTCAGCAGAGATTAAATCAGTTGAGAAATGACACTGAGCAAATATTTTTTTACAAAACTTAAATTAAAAGCAGCTTGTTTGGCTGATGCATTGTGATGGTAAGGGAATTACAAGCGAAATTCAAGTCTCTTCTTCCTCACATTTTTATAAAAACATCTGATGATTTCTGTAGTGGTATTTCTTGTACTTGCTAGTAGTGTAGGTTGACTATTTGGTCTGGTAGAAACTCAGTGAACAGTGCTGTGAGTCAAAAAAGACTGTCAACATTACCTTTGTGTTTAAAAAATTTTTTGCGTGCCTTTTTTTGGGTTCTGTGACAATTTTCCAACTCGCTACAATGACTAAGACTTGTTTACATATAACATGCATACATTCATGTCTCATCGATGGTTATTAATAAAAAGGTTTCATCATCATTTGATGATTTATATGTCCTCTTGGTTCACTACACAATTGTTTTTTGCTCTTATGTCAAAGTTTTAAATCAAACTTGGTGGCAATGCATGGATTCCTAACTTTTCAATTAGGATTTTATGACATGAATCCACTAAATTCATCCATTTCATTTCTGTTGAATCATTTTGACATTTCAGTAAAATTTCACATAAAATTCACTGTAACTCTTTGTGTAAGTTACTCTTTACAAAAATCATCAAATGCACCAAACAACACCTACTTCAAATCAATGTTGCGCAATGTTATAAACTTGCAAGTGGTGAGATCTAGTATAAGCTCTAACAAATTGCTTTTCTTTAAGATGTGTTATAATATCATCTAAGAACTGCCGTAGGCTTTCGTAAGAAAAACCTTCACCCATTCAAAGATTAAGTAGTATATAAAATTTTTTTTCTGTTTCACAAACCACTCAGCACAACCCTCACTGCAAGTTGAAACATCACATCATCAGATATAATGTAGAAAAATGTTTGTTTAAAAGTCTCCTCTCTAAAAAAATTTGGTCAGAAAATGTTACTTTTTAAGTTGGATCAGTTTCAGCATGTGGACTAAAAAATTAATTCTTCAAATGAAGATTTGTTGGTATGAGAGGTAAATAATTCCCAATCTTTATCACTGTGGAAAGGAGGAAAATATTTAAAAGCAACACAGCTAAAAAATTATTTAGATGTTTTAGTTTATATTATATTATGTATTAGAAAAAGGATTTAATCTGAACAAATTTCTATAACATTTTATTGGTTTAACAAATTTGTCTAAAACTTTTAAGTATTTTCTTTAGGTAAAACGTATTAATTTCAGTCTATTAAAAATGTATACAATTAGTAGAAGTTTAGAATTAAAGTTAAACTGATGTAGAATGTTTAGTTATATTTATTTTTAAAGAAAATTAAGATACAAGAAGATAAGTAAACTGACTGACTTTTCAAATGGATAAATTCATATGTTAACTGCCATATATCCATTACTGGATAAGCCACATGTTACTGATACAAAATTAACAAACTACTGGTAAAACTGATCTTAAATTTGATCATAATAATAAATGATTAATTACTAAATATAGTAATTTGATGAGTTAATACCAAAAAATCATTTTGGTTGTATATTATGAACACTGATTTCATCAATGATGCATTGATTATATTGTTTTACCCATACACACACACACACACACACATATTAAACATAATTTTTGTGTACATTACAAAGATTACTATTATAATAATATTATTCTCTATTTAAAATATCAAAACCATTTTTATGAAACAGTTTACATTATCATAAAAATTTAAGTATTTTATTTGGTATTCTATTTATTTTTCAACAGTATTAAGAAGAAAGTGAAAAAAGGAGGAGGAGGTTCTAAAACACTACCTTCAAGTAGTTCACCTTGCAGAGCGATGGAATCACCAACGGTTGCTAGGCGATTACCAGCCGATCCATCAGAGGCGATTGGTACTGCCGTTGTGAAATATAATTATCAAGCTCAACAACCTGATGAACTATCTCTTATTAAAGGCACACGTATACTCATATTAGAAAAAAGTAATGATGGGTATGTTTTAATAAATTTATGATCTTGGTATAATTATTTATAAAAGTATGTCATGGCTAGTATTAGCTATCAAATAAATAAATATCTGTTTACAATACTGCATAAATCTTTCAAATTCTCATATTGAAAAAGAAGTTTTAAAAAAAGCAGTTATTTTACAAATGAAAATAATTATTGCATAATAGTCATTTTCTTGACAAGGCAACTTATAAATATTCATTACCAATTTATTTTCACCATTTACTTTCTTAGCATAATTAATTTTTATAAGTTAATTATCATTATATTCTACTGCTAGGATGTAATTTAATAGATATTTATAAAACTTCACATTTCAAGTCCAGTTTTAAATCTGTTAAAATGTCAGATATATTTTTGTTTCCTTAAAATTCTTGAATAAACATTCATTGGTTTAGATAACTTCAATTTATAACTAAGTTTGTTAATCAGAAGATGTTCTTCACATTAACTTTTATAGCATCTTACCATCTTATTAAATACTATGGTCGTCCAGAAAGTAAGAACTGTTAGAGCATCGCATGGATGGATAATTGGTCAAGACTAGCTGGCCTTAGTGTTCTGCTAGCACTGTATGAAATTTCATAACTTTACTGTGACATGAGTGATTTTGCATGTGTTTATAATGAATAAGTAATTGAAAATCCCGCCAACTTTGAATATGATTAGTCAAACAATTTTTGATTACGCAAGGTTTCATTCTATGAAAATCATTGACAAATTACTGCCATATATGTTAACAGTGTAACAAACAGTCTTTTGACTTGAGTGTGTTTGCTTCATGACAACGCAGGTCCATGTGCCGCCAAAAAAACTTGAAAGCAATGAAAATCATATCTAGGCAACTATTCAAAACAGATAAAAACAGCTACATACAAGACAGCTTAAACAGCTGTCAAGAGAGCTGTTTAATCTGTGGCTTAATGTACTAGTGGCAGACTTCTTTGATGATTCATACAAAAATTAGTACCATAATTTGACAGATGCTTGAATTTAGAAGGTATTTATGTGGAAACACTAAACAATGTAGATCATAATGCATATATTAAAGTTAAAATAAATACATTAAATTCATTATAAAATAAAAACAGTTTTTACTTTCTGGATAACTCTCATTCATATAAGACTGAAATTGTCAAATTTGTTTAAAGTTCTGCTTTCAAAGTTAGCCACTAGTTTTTTTTTAATTGGTTAGCTTAAAAGTTAAAGGACAAAATTATTAATATAAAGTTTTTTTAATTGGTGCTATACTTTCTTTAATTTATGTACAACTTAGCATCTTAATTTATTTTTTAAATTAGATTCTTTAAGTTTATGTATGCAGATTACCCCATGAGTTGATGCATTATATTCTTTTATACCTATTTAAGACAATACTAACCATTCTCGTGAGTTGTTTCTCATGTGTGCTTGTAAATTCTTATTTTGGCTTGTTTTTGATATGGTGTCATGTTTTCATTCTCTTCTAATGCAACTTGTCAGAAGAATGGAAATGTTTGTTAATATTAAAATAAAAGAATGTTTTTTTACAAATATTAATCTTTTAAAAAGTTTACTAAAAGAAGAGAAAAATGTAATAATTTCTTTTTTAATTCTTAGTTTTGTTGTAGCTTTTACTTGACTATATGTAACTATTATTTTTGCTAATTGTTAAATGATAGGAAAGTAATTCTTTGTCATGATCTAATCTCAGATTTTGTTTTGAATTTATATGGAACATATAATCAGAGTCAGTCTTTTGTAACTATTCCTTGAATTAGGATTTTTTCTATATTCAGACTTTCCTAGGGCATTTCCTTTAGAATAGGTATGCTCCCTCTTTTAATTATCAATTTCACTTCTTGTTGATTGATCAGATTTTTTTTTTTGTTATTTAAAACAGTTAAGGCAGTTGGTACAAAGCATATTAAATGCCAATATTTAATACGTATTTAATGGTAGCATGGAATGCTTGTTATCTAGAAAATATCTATAGCTTTCTTGGCTATGAATGGTATTTCAATCAAGACATGTAAACCTTTAGGTTTATGTTATCTTACTTATACATAACTGTTATTTTGTAACTAGGATATTCTGAAGATTTAAAGTTAAGTTAGGTTTTTAACCAATTTTAATATACAGTAGGACCTACTGTATAATCATCTTAACCAATTGTAATTTAATGTAGGTCCTGCAGCTAAGCTGCAGGTGTTTAAAAATTGAACTATTTATTTAATTTCTTCCATTTATTTTACTTTTTCAGAAGAGAAATAGTTGCAGTTGAATAAAATGTTTTTTTTATATAGAATTTTATTTTTAATAACTTTGTTCTTATGTGAAACAGTTCCAAATTAATTATTTTTTATTAAGTTTATGTTATCTAAAATAATTATTGTATACATTCTATGAATGACTATGAAGTAGGTATTTTTAGAAAAATTTATAAATACATCTTAAGAATGACAAACTATTATATTTTCAAAATATATATTTTTTAAATTACAAAAAAATTAAAGATAAAATAACAAGGTTATACAGTAAAACCTGAATTAACAGAATCTGAATTTAACGAAATCCTATCTTTAACAGAAACTTTCCCTGGTCTCGTGAATTTTACCAGAGATATGATGTTAATTTTCCCGTAAATAATGGAAACCTGGGTGATGCAGAAACAGAAAAAATGTCGCTAGTTAACGGAAATGTTTTTTGAGAATCATGTAGAGTACTGTAATTTATGAGAGAAAAAAATTTATACCTATTTAATGCTATACATAAAAGTACAGTACTAAGTTTTCCCACAATAGAAGATAAGATACAGATACTGTATAGTACTATACATTCAGTATACTGTACTATGCTGTGTTACAAATTACCCTACATAAACAAAAATAAAAGTTAGTCATGTCAGAGTTGTAACTGATTAATTCATATGTAACAGTACATAAATGTTTACATTTTCAGTAACTTGTCACTAATCACAATAGATGACGACAGACAGACAGAGAGTGAGTGTTAAAATCTTATACAGGTGATGGCACACAGTCATTGTTTTGGCTAGTTACAGTAAATGCCTTTATGCCTACTGCCCCATGAATCATAACTTAACACACTCTCATCTTTTCTTATCTCAAGTCACAATTCTATTTAAATTAATTTTGTAATACCACTATACATAACTTATCCATGTGTAGTTTTTGTTCATTACAATAAAGTCTTCTTTATTGTGCATGTGCGTGTGTGTGTGTGATTTTGTTTTCCGTTCATTTGCTATTTAATTTTAATTTTTTATTTTTACGGATCCATATTACAGTTCAGTACCTAAAATACAGAACTGTACAGTGCAGTTGTTAGTTTAGTGTTCTGGGTACTGTGTATTAGTGTAACAAGTATGGCATCAAAAAAAAGGCTTGTGTTGGACTTAAATACTGTACATGTAGATTAATTCAAACTATGTTTACTTATAAAGTATACTAGTTCAAAGTACTGAAATTTGTTATTCTTCAAAATTATCAGTTGGTAGATTTAAGGTTTTTTAAATTAATATACAAAAGTACTTCTACAATCCTAATGGATGTACAGTATAAGTAGGATTGGACAGTGCAGTATAATCTGTACTGTAAGTTAACGTGAGATAGAAATTTTGTGCTGACAAATTCGCTTAAAAAACTACTATACAATCCACTGCTGAAAATGAAATGGGGTTGTGGTAAGTACACTGCAATATTTTTTTCTTTTTAATTGTATAGTCCACTAGTTCAACCCTGTATTCACCTGAATCCTGTTTACAGTGGAAAATATTTTCAGTCAAAAAATCGTATTAACTCAGGTTTTACTGTACATTGTGTAACTTCAAGCGCAAAAGAAATAAAGTTGTATTATAAAACAGTTTTATAAAAAGTTGACATCACAGTTGTAGGACCTTCCCAAGGACCTTTTTTCTGATGTGCAGCTTATACACACACACAAACTTAATTTAAAATATTTATCGTTTTATTTAAATATAATACTTTTCTACAACAGCTGCACGTCAATGCTACACTAGCCCTCCTTGTGGTGACAGGTAGTACTGTTGTTGCAGTATACCCACTTAGTCACTTGTTTTGAGTATTTTTTGGGGTGGGGATATAGTTTTGAAAACACCTTTTGCAAATATTATTTTTTAAATATTAATAAATGTGCCTATGAGAAACAAGATCTTAATTAGACAAAATCTCAAAGATACTGAGGGTGACCTTGCTCTACAGCCTTACCCCTTGACCTTTAAGTTGAAAATTTAATGCCCCATGTACAGAAGTAATCTGACCAAGTTTAGTCAAAATCAAAATCAGTCCAGTAGTTCTGGAGATATAAGGTGCAAGACACCGAACACACACACACACACACATATGTACATATGAACATCAAGAAAATTTCCATCTAGTTTTTTGGGTTTCTTAGGTGTCAAAACATCGAAATCTGGTTAAAACCACATTGCCCAAATTGTACTGATGACAATACTTTCCCTTCTACAGCTATAGTGCTAGATGGAAAATTAAAAATTAGATTACTAAGCTTTTACATAAGAATAATATTTTCTTATTTTAATAATAACAGTCATATGTTTTCTTTCTTAACAATAAACTGATTAAAATGTTATGTTGCAGTGTTAACTAGTTTATATTAAAGATGAACTGTATACATTAATGTTTTTAAATTACTATAAAAAGTTATCATTTTTCCACACAATTACAACTAACATTACAATGTAACATTTTAATAAATTGTAAAATGATAAAAAAATGTTAAAAAGTTGTGGATGAGTATTATGATTAAAAATAACATGTTCAACATAATTGCTGTGTTTTCTTTTAAATTACAATATTTGTTTTAAATTTAAAGTGCAGGGTCTGTTTGTATAGAGTAGAACATGTGGTACTTTCAGTTACTGTGTTACCAGTTTAACCCTTACGCATCGCAATTGCTATAATTTGCTACTTTGTAGGCTCTTGCATTCATTACAGTTGTAGGCGCGTAAATTTATTCTTACAATTATTATATTTATATACAATTATTGGCAACAATTCGTTGTTTCCAAGAAGGTATCACAATGTATTGTAGGATATATGGGAATGTTTTTACACGTCTTTCTCACAGAGGTTTATGACTGGCTTAAAAAGGCCTAATCCGACCCTTCTGAGCAAGATATATAATTTCCTACTCGTTCTATCTTTGTCATACAAACATTTTGTTTGTATGTGTGTGTTCTCCATTTTGCCTAGTATTATAATAGCTTTTTCGTGGTCAACAGGCATGAAGTTTGACATTTTTAGGGCGTGACTCAGTTATTTGTAATTATATTAGATTTTTTTCAACCACTGGCTTGGTTTTTACATTTTATATTTCACAATATAATAGAGAATGCAAAGAAACTCATAGAAGGACATTTTGTTGAATAGAAAAAAGATATGTTATTTTTATTACAACATATATTTCTGGCATAGCGTGGTCACATTGCCTCATACTGTCACACTGCTTGTTTCTATTAGAGAATATCATTGCAATTCTTATTATTTTTAATTTTTTAATGTAAATAATTTTTCGTTACGTGTATATATTTTTTATACAGTAATAATATTTGTATGGTTGTATAAATATACAAATAATGAGTCGATTGCACGTGTGGTTATTTTCGTAATTTCGCTGTATAGGACACACTTCAGATTTATTTTACTTTCTTTTTCTTTTTTTTTTACTTAATTTTTTTTTAGAGGTGACTTATTTTACCTGTTACTATAATTATTTTTTTAACATGAATAGACTTATTGACATGAACGAATACGGGAACTTTTAGCGGAAGACAATGTAGATGAACCATACGTGCAATTATTTTCTAAATATTGTCTTCTTTATGTGATTAGATCTCTTAAAATTTTCAACCTATTTTAGAAAATACAGTTTCTTTAAGGAACATTCAGTTTCTCAAGGAACTCTGCTTTATATGTAGAGTGAAAAAAATTCTAAAAAAACATATTTATCAGCAAAGGAAAAAGATAAAATTCTTGAATTATGTAATTAAAAAATGACGATTTTTATTTATATCTGTGATAATTGTTATATTGGTTGTATTGAAATGACATTTGATTTATACAAATACGGAGAGTTTTTTTAACCTAATGAAATTTTTTTAAACTGTATTGTTTACAGTAAACAACACAGTTAACAAGTGAAAACCAATTTCTCTAAATGGATATACATGAAAATATTTTTGAACATATGTAACTTAGGATTCTAAGTTAAAGTAAATCTGCAGATTGAGAAGCATAATTACATTTGAGTTAAAATATATATTGATTAAAAAAAAACTCTTCTTTATATATATCAAAGCAATTCAGAATAGCAAATTTACATGAATTAATATTTTTTATTGCAGGTGGTGGCGAGGTCAGAGTGGCTCAACTGCTGGATGGTTTCCGAGCAATTATACTCAAGAAGAGGGTGAATTGGATGATACCCTTCATACTTATGCGATGGCAGAAAATGTCCTTGATATTGTAGTGGCTCTCTACTCTTTCACATCAACTAATGATCAAGAATTGTCATTTGAAAAAGGTGATCGATTAGAGATCCTTGATAGGCCTCCTTCTGATCCTGAATGGTATAAGGCACGTAACGGACATGGCCAAATTGGATTAGTTCCCAGAAATTATCTTCAGGTTTGTGATGTATTTTTGTATTTTTTTACTATTTTTTTTTAATTATTATTATTGTAATTTTAAATTACTGGGAACAATATTGAATACCCCACAATCTTGCCACCGTTACTAATTCTAATTATTTCTTCATTTGTGGAAATTGAGCAAATAGATTAATACCCTATTTGTATTTTTTCATATATTGAGAAATCTGCCACAGATACATTAAAACAGGCAGATAGTAGTGAATCTCATACAACTATATGCAGAAAGTTTTTTTTTTTACATCTAGTAGGTAGCATCTTGTTGAATGAAACTAAGATATTCACTTCGAATAAGATTTGTGCATAAAGCGTCTTTCCTTTTCAACATATGTGTTGTAGATGCTGTGAAGACCTGAGACAAATGGTTTTACTTTGTTTATGACCTGAATTTAGTTCTTTGAAAACAAGTAAATCTCTTAGGTCCCCAAGTTGATAGGTTTCTTGGTGTAGGCATTTATAGCACTCCAAAAAAATTCATTCACATGAGGACTGGTTACCTTTGTGGAATTTGTGTTAGATCACATCAAAGACTTCATTAACATAGTCATTAGCCAAGTAGCGTAATGTGGTAGGCCATCATTGTGCTGAAAGTAAACATTTTCAAATCTATGGATTCATTTGTAGTCTTATTGAACTTAAAGGAGAGTTACCTACTTATAGTATATACAGTAGGTAACTAGATACTTCTCCCCTCTCACTGTACCTTAAAAAAAAAGTGATTTCTATTAATCTATGGCAGGATATTCCACTCGCAACTGTTACACTACACTGGTTCTAATGCATTTCAAGACAAATATTGTTTCCTAGGCACCAGTAACTATAATAGTGCTCTTTTTCTGGCTGGATAATATAAAGATTGTTTTATCATTAAAAAAAAAAAAAAAAAAAAAAAAAAAAGATTGGTTAGGATCTCCTTGTTCAACTTGAATCAAAATCATTTCTGAAAACTGTAGCTCATCATTATGAACATTTATCTACAAGATTAAGAAGTAACATTAAATTTTTTTATATTTTAATTCTAAAAGAGCCAGTAGTAAATTTTTGTTCTGTCAAGTCTCATTGAATTTTGCTTTAAAATGTTTCCTGCATTCTTTGAATTGAATTTCTTGTTATACAGCAATCTTTGTTAATTTCTCAAGACTGAGTGACTGGCTACAAAAATATTTAGTTTTTTCCTCATGCTATTCATTTTTACTATTTAATGTGTAGGTGTTATTGAACAGCCAATTATAGAACACTGTTCTTTAAAAATTAAAGATTCTTCCTTATGTTGTGAAAAACTCCTTTAAAACTTATCAAAACTAATTGTAAATAGTAATTCTATTCACTAATTATTGCATTGAACCACTTGAGTAACATTTTTTCTTGTCAAAAATATCTCTTCTTTCATTAAATAACAATACTGTTTTATAAACATGAATAAAATGCTTTAGTACACATTTTTATATCGCTGGGTGCTATTCATCACAGCCTTTCTTATGTTTTTAATGCATATAAAGTATCTGAAATAAAAAGAGTATTCATAGTTACTTTGTGTGAGTGCAATGATGTACATTACATAGTTAGTATCTGTAATAAAATAGAGTGAAGCTTTATTTGTATTTCATTGAAAGTGGATTGTTTCCACTTTTAATGATGATTCTTTTCAAAATTAATTTACTTTCTACCTTTGATTATTTTTCTACGTTAAGTAATATTTTAAAGTAAATTAGTTTTGTTGTATACTTAATGAAGAATTGATTGGTTGATAAAACAGGAACTAAGTGAGTACTTGACTCAACCTCTTAGAGAACGAGTTGGTGGTAGTGATCGTGGTGATTCATTAGAACGGAGAGGTGGACAAGATCGGCCTCACCTTGTTGGTAAACCATGGTACTATGGTGCTATTACAAGAGCACAATGCGATAATTTGCTTAACCAACAAGGCCATGATGGAGATTTTCTTATACGAGACAGTGAAACAAATGTAGGTATATTTTTTATTAATATTTTTTTTCTGATATTAAGTTTTTTATTAAAATTTGTAATTTTTTGCCTAGTGTAGATTTTGACATTTTAATTAGTAAATTATGTGTATATTTTTTTTATTAATTTATTCATTCCGCAATCATACCCCCACTTACAAATAGTTATAAATTTGTAACAAATATGTTACTATTATATAATAAACAGTTATAAATTTTTGTATTTATATATAGTCAAACTATGGTGAGAATTCAAAAAATCTCTTATTTTTTTTTTTATTTTTTGCATCCAAATGATACCACACTCATACACACCTGTGCCTTTGAATAGCTTCTATTAGATGTTGATATTTTCATAACATAGCAATTTTGTTGTACTGATTAATTGATAAGTAACTAGCTGTGATTATGAAATTTTAATTCTTTATTAAGATTCTTTTATAGTAAAATTCCTGCGTTGCTAGTAATGCATTTAAAAATAATGGTAAATTTCTACATGTAAAATTTATTTTCTCTACTGATTAGTAAGGGCTGGGTATAGAATACATTGCTTTTCAACAGAAATGGATGGTTTAAATTTTTGTTTTAATACATGTAAAATATCCATGGTATAAAGTGCAGCAGTACTTTGTTAGTTTTCCTGAGTGATGTACACCATTCAATCAGTCCCTCTGATGAACGGTGATATCAGCTATACTATATGTGGTCTTGGTATGCTGATATGCAACAATTTGTATCAACTTAGTGAAAAAGACAGCAGGAGACCAATTCACTCCTAAGTTAGCATTGTATGAGATGTAAGTTTTGTAAATTACTGTGCTATTTTCTGAACCGATTTATTTACGTCTTTAGGCATTCTGATGTAACACTTAACATACAAAGTTGTTTAAAGTTTATTTGACTATATGGTATAAAAAAACAAGCTTACCTTGTAGTTTCCAGTTTAGTTTCTTTCAAAATAGTTCCCTTGTGACTTGAACAACCCAAAAAATGAGCTATATATGAATTCTAAGAAACTGAATGAACCTGAGGAATTATAACCAAGAAATCCTTTGTTAGTGTTCATGATAAATAGGCTGGAAATCATATATGATTTCTATAGATCTATTCTCTTGTACCAGACTGTGTATCATAAAGACGATGCAAAGAACGATGTATATTTCTGTGTGTTGACAGTTTGTTTTTCTAATGTACATTGATATTGGACAGCTTCACAAGGAATAAAAAACAAGTCAGCATCACTTTGCTGCTTCCTTGTCTAAGTTTTTCAGTTTTGGTGATGATGGTTTCTTCAATTAGATGATTGAGCATTGATTTCTGGGTTGTTATTGAATCCAAGATTCACAGTCTTAAGGAAATTGGTGTACTCTAGCATGTCCTGTATAACAACAAAATAAATCTCTTTCTGTTCAAGCTAAAGCAGCTTTGGCACAAATTTTGCAGCCACTTTGTTTATACCCAGATCATTTGTTAAAATAATATATACAATTGCTAATCCAAATGTCATTCGCAATTTCTGGATTGGTCAACTGATATCTTCTATAATTAAACCGTATACATTATTGATAACATTGATGTTGACTATTTGATAACCATTAATATGCTGGTTACTTTATTAAATACATTTATACCCCTCTTTGTGTAACCCCTAGCTTCATTCCCGGCTTAATTCTAAACTTTGGTTATCATCAAGCTTTTGACAGAATGTGATGTAATGCGTTGCAGTATTTTGCATGAAATAGAAATGCAACAAGCACCCTTACACTAACATAATGATTGCTGGGCAACAAGATCTGCTTTACAAGTTTACAAAAGAACATGAATTGGCTTATGTATTATTGTTGCACTCACTTTTTGAGAGAAAAATATGGGTACTTTGTGAACACACTTCACACATCTGTATATAAGATTCATATAAATTTTTGTTATGATTCCAAAAAAAAAGTACATTCATTATCTTCACATATGTAGAACATTATGATATTAATAAGTTATTTGTATAAAATTAAGGGAAAAATTATATAAACTAATTTGATGTGTAAGCGTAATGGATTTATTGAAAATATAAGCACATCATTAGTAAACGGTATTGTGAAAAAATATTCCATACAAAAAGATAAGTTGACATGAAAAACGTGTCTCAGGCATAGAAATGTTAGATAAGAGAATGGATAATATTAAACTACTTTTCTTTGTTCTAAATATGTTTATTCTCATTTTACATTAAGGGTTTTAGTCTTTTATTCCCAAAACTGCTATGCCATTTCAGGTTTCAAAAGAATATCAGATTTCATTAATTGTACAATAACTCCCAAGTATTAGTAGCACTGATATCATTGAGCAACATGTTTTTTGCAAGGGTAAAATTAGAAAAGCTAACAACAATCTGTAATTGTTAGAAATGTTATTTTTCTTGATCCTCTGCTGAACTGAAGATCTATAAAATTGGTCAATGCAATACTACATATATTGTAGTATTCACATTTTCTAATTTACTGTTAAAAAAGTAATTATGTATTCAATCTTTTATTGTTTTAAATATCTCATTCATTATTATACGAATGTAATTTTTTTCTTACTGTTGCAGATGGGAGATTATTCAGTTTCTTTAAAAGCTCCAGGCCGTAATAAACATTTCAGAGTGCATGTAGAAGGAGCACTATACTGTATTGGACAGCGTAAATTCCATACACTCGAACAACTTGTTGATCATTATCAACGAGCGCCTATTTATACGAACAAACAGGGTGAAAAATTATATCTTGTACGCCCTTTACCACGACCTGTTAATAATTGCTAGGTGTAATACCTAATGCGCTTTTATACCTTACACATACCAGGACAATCTTTTGATTATTTTCTTAAATTTAATTTGTTCTTTTTTTATAATTTAAAAAAATTGCTTCATGGCTAAATAAGTATATTGTAATTATATGTTGCTGTGCAGACCAGTGTATTATATATCATATAAAACTGCTACATGTGAAAAAATATCTGGCTCTTAATTAAATAGTGATTTTTTTTTTTTGTATTCAATCTAGCAGTCAAGTTAATCAAATAACAAACATTAAAATTTTTAATTTTGTTTGTGTAATGTATTTTTAAAGTAAAGTACTGATAATTTATTTTTAGAATTTTTTGCCATTATTATTTTGTCAGTATATGAATATATTTATAAAA
Source organism: Zanna intricata (assembly GCA_010016005.3). Taxonomy (NCBI): domain Eukaryota; kingdom Metazoa; phylum Arthropoda; class Insecta; order Hemiptera; family Fulgoridae; genus Zanna; species Zanna intricata. The sequence continues at coordinate 44,971 of JAAAKQ030321940.1, forward strand.
AAAAAAAATAATAATAAACATTGAATTGTGTACAGAAACTTTTCAATGATGTAAATAAGAATGTCATAGTGCTACTTATACATTAAGAAAAATTTATAAGAACAGAAAGAATTTAATTAAAAGAACAATAAAATTAAATAAGAGGATATTCATGTGCTCATGTTCATAATTTTCATTATGCATCTTAACAATCATATCAAACATAGATCGCTCATCTTAATGAAATGTCCCACATAAAAGAGAAAACAAAGAAATGCAAGTACAAAGATTCATTCTATATGATATCATTGGATTCTGCTCTATGGTAGATGATGTGGCATCAGCTCCATATTTTCAACCTTCCATTATTCTTATAAAGGTTCCTTACTGCTTTCAGTTATTTTCATATTTTTACTTAATTTTTTATTTCTACTTTATCCATCTTATCCTCCAAGATTATTTTTCACTAGGTCTAAATAATCTGTCTCTTTCACCATTACTTTTTTAGATCCCTTTTGAGATTCAAATAAGAGATATTTATTTTCTTGAAAATTTTACCTAGACACCAATGCATATTTGGAAATTTTAGCAGTAACGAATGATTCCATTCAATTAAGCAGTAAGATACTCAGCCTAATTAGCCCCTAAATTTTGTCAAAAAAATGTTGCAGGATTTTTGAAATTGTTTGTTTGCTGTAACTTTTGATAACTCTGTCATCAGCACCGGCTCTTATTGATGTACTGCTTATTTTATATTAACTAAGACAGCTTTGGACAACTAAAAAATAGAATAAAAGTGAGAAAATTATAGAATTTTTCAAGATCTATTAGTTGTTTTATGAGACTGGTTACACACTTCATTCTCATAATCCAACAAACTTCAGAATTTATATCATTGAAAAGGATTGCTGTTTTTTTTTTTTTTTTTTTTGTTTTTTTTTTTTAACAATATATGAATTTTTAATCAGCATGTAATTATAATCTAATGTTTTAACAGCTGTCATTAGTAGTTCATAGTCTTATAGTAAACATATAATTACCTCATTTTAATGATTATTATTTGTATAGTTAGAAAAATATCAGCAGTTTTGCTTGTATTATCATATCATACATTACATCCATTTATAATATTTATTTTAAATCAATTTATTGAAATTGTAATAAGGAAAAAAAATTTTATTTTGATTCAGTTTTTTACATTTATTATTAATAGTGTATAGTTATGTTGTTTGAATTCTGTTGTAAGTGCAATAAGTTCTATGAGTACAATAAATATCAGTTGTATGTGCAGCTAGGGAACTTTGTATTATAAGATGATCTGCTATTGTGAAACATTCAAATACCATGAATGTCAATAGTATTTTCAACATTTCGCCTCTGCCAAGTATTATTATATGTAATTTGTAATATCTTTGCTGTTTAGTGAAGTTCCTGATATTATTGGGCTGTTTGGAAGTAGGATTGTATTTTCAGATATTGAATGCAACTTTTACTACAAATATTTCACATTTTGTCTTTTTCCTTTTTTTTATATAAAGTATTTATGAAAATGCTTTAGAGTTTTAGTATTTTCTTCTAAGTTAATTACCTAAAAAAAAAAAAGAAAAAAAGTGAAGTAATTAGAAATGTAAAAAAATTCAGTCTTATGAAAATTTAAATTTTTATTAGCTAATAATATATTACTGTGCGCATCTCCAGTGGTGATTCAGAACTAAAGGATTGCAGATATCTTAGATTTTTTTTTTACTAAAATTATGCTAAGTTTGAAAATATTCATACAAAATTTAAAGAGAGTAGGAGTCTTGTTCTAAAAAAAAAAAAGGCTGCTATTTTAATTAAATGGGAAACAAAACAAAAAACTTAAGCACAAATTGTATTTTTAGTTATGAAAAGTAATATTATATTAAGAAATAGCAAAAGAACACAATTTCTTAGGATTTTTTTCCTTTCAGCACATTAACGTTATTTATTAACTTTTTAATTCACAAAAGTTCACATACACTTTCACAATTTAAAGTGAACTCACAGTGTCCACCAACTTTAGAATTCAGTAATGGTATATTTAAAATATAATCAGTAAGGCCTTTGAAGAGATTCATTAAATGTTATATATGTTAGGAAAATTAATAACCTGTTTATTCTTATGAAGATTGGCCATATGTGAATCAGTAACAGAATTAACTGGATGAATTTGAATATTGATGTGGTATTCTATAAATTTAAATTAATTAAAAACATCAGGCTATAAACCATGATTTATTTTGTTTTCCGAATGTAAAATATTAAATCAATTTAGTGTTTTTTGCCAAGTGAATGGAACCTATGACAATTATCTTAATTTGTACCTTTTCATCTAAAGCATGACATTCCATTTGTCTTCTATACATTTTATTGTGACTTACTTTTTTGCCTTTTATTTTTCACTTCTGCCTCTAGTCTTGTTACATATTATTCAGTTAAAGTATATCAAGCCATTTTTAGAAGATAAATAAAGATTATGACTGTACTATAATCATTTTTTACTGCATTAAATTCTAATTTTATTTATCTATTTTGTTTTTTGTTTACTTTAAAAGAGGTTAAATACAAAATTTTCACCACATTCTAATTTTACTTACTTCACACAATACTCCTCTGAAGATTATCAAATTTTACTTAATTATGTATAATTTCACTTAAAATACCTCCAAACAGTTTTTTTAACCAAAAAATAAAATAATAATCATTAGAAAGATTAAAAAATATTTATAAAACATACTTTTATTTAGAAAATGGTATAAATTTTTTTATTAATCTGTAATACAGGAAAATCAATTTAATCAGTGATTAAACATTTATTCCATCTTGAAAAGTTAGCTTCTACAAGAATGTGTTAATTATGATTATAATATTTTTAATATGGAAAAAGAACATTTTTTGTTTGTTTTTTTTTTTAATGTTCTATGTATCCTTTTTTTTTAGATAAGAGAGAATTTAAGTTCTTATAATTTTAAGAGTGGTAGTGCTTACAAGCGTAAAAAGTATCACATTAGTAAGGCTTGTGCATCTCTTAATTTCTCTTTGTTGAATACAAATTTTCTTAGTTAATCCCAAGATACAGGGAATGTTGAGAAAATATTTATGAAATTTGCTTGCTTATTTATAAAAGATGCCTTTATACCTAAAACATGGAATGATTCAACTTAGAAAAAGTTGTTGAAAAATTTGAACAGGCAAGATCTTGAAAATAGTTGCAAACAAATGACAGAATTAACTTGCAGATTGACACAGGTTCATATATACTGGGAGCTTCACTATTTTGATCTGAGCCCTGTTAAGAAGGTTGCATTATATAAAAAACATTTGTTGAGAAGCCTTCATTAATCAGATTGCTAAGTTGGGCTGCAATCTGTATATGTTCTTCCAGTCGGTGGCAGCTGAATGTTTTGCTGCTCTGTTTATCAGTTATTAAAGTTAAGTTGCTCTTTTTTTTTTTGGTACTGTTTATTTTTATAATTTTTTTAAGGATATGTACGCTAAGAAGGTTAATATTATTTTTCGCATCAAATTATTAAAAATAATTTCAGCAAGTAAAATGTTTAAACTCTTATTTAAGACTTAATTTTATTTCTGGTAGGTGTCAAAGCATACAAACTTATTCTAGAAATTTATGATCTAATTCTAATAATGTAACCTATAATGAATTTTATAGTCAATAAGTTCACATGTTTATCAGTGTTTATGTTTATATATCCTTTGGTACTGTTTGATTTTATGTATCAATTAATATATTTGTTATAGCTCTTTGGATTGGAAAATATTATATGTAAACTCATACATATAATAAAGTAGTCTTGTTTAACAGCATTTACATGTGAAAGGTTTACCAGCCACCTATTATGTGTATGTATTCTCACAGTATAACTTGACTTAATTCAGAATTCATTGTAATACTAGTACAGATATAATCCCAGTTTTCTGAAATAATGGGGACAGGTTGATTTCAGATAACTGGAAATTTCAGATAAGCCAGGTTTGCTAAATAATGAGAAAAAAAGATTTTATTGAAAAATAGCTTTACTTTGTCTGAAAAACTTTATTTAAGCAATTTTATGAAAAAATATTTACAGTACTCTTTTAATTATTTTTTTCTGGGTTTGATTTTTTAACTGGTTTCTTGCTGCAATTTCACTCCAAAGTGTAACATTATGTCTCTAAGTGTCGAATCATTGCTTTGTTCAATGAACCGCAGTGATACATGCAATGTTGATAATAATATAGCATTACAGAAATTCCAGTGTGTAATTTATAAGTTATATTAAGCCTGGTTATTTAATTGAAAACAAATTAATTAACATAGTAGACAATTTCTTACCTCTAAAGCATTGAACCACCGCTGGTATCCTCTCGTCATCTATAACATGTTCATCCCTGTGTTCAACTTTTAATACTCTGCTTCCAACATGGCAGCCGCTATTTCTTCATCAGTGAATTCGTGCACTTCATTTTCCTCTAAGTTTTCACACTTTAATAAGTTTACCAGCTTAATAATGCTGGAATCTCCTTCCAAAGTGATGGCATCTTTTGTCGAATCAATGGCAGAGTTTTTGTTTAACAGTTTGTTCCATCTTTCTTTTTGAGATTACCTTCAGTTATTTTTTCCCATGATTCAGCACTCTAATATATAATCTTTTTCATGTCTATCAGTTATAATAAATCTGGAAACGTTTAAGATGTGTGATATTCATCTAAAAGAAAGCACAAAAACAACTAGCTACAATATTGTTTTAAAACTGCAAGAATAATTTGATTCATAGTTGCAATAGGCTTGCAACAAGATAGAAAAAATTTCACACAATATCACCACTTCTTAAATTTTGTGGATGCAAAACTACTACTAATAATTGCAGTATTGTCAACAAATAAAATCACTTTTTGAGGTAAATTTGTATTCACTGAAAACTTTCCAATTCTGGGAACTAATTTTTCATTAAACCATTTTTCAAATAAATTGCACTACATCCGCCCATTCTTTGATTTGTTTATTACATTGGAAGTGCATTTTTTAAATTATTTTTATTGTTTGAGAATTTTTGAATTTACTAATGCACATTAATCGGAAATGAAAGTTTCTCGAGGCATTACTGCATGCTAACACATTATTCTGTCCTCCCTCATCTTATGACCCAGAACTAATTTTTCACCTATCATTTCAAATGATTTCTCGGATAATACCTTATAATTTAGGACAGATTCATCAGCATTAAAAAGTTGGACTTTTGTCTAACTCTGTTATTGTTTTAAAATTCACTTTTGAAAAATTCAGCTGTGTTAGCCAATAACTGCTTACCACAATTATTTGATTGATGATTTGATTACTGTATCTGGTTTTCTACATGTCCAACCTCCTAAACTGGCCATAAAATTCACATATTCTTCACCAAACATTTCTGCTAATATTTTAGCCTTTTCCTGAATTATAATTCCAAATATTGGAAGTCCATTTTCCCTGTTCTGTGTGAACTATAAAAATACAGATTTCATTTACTTTTTTTATATTTCACTGGTTTCATTGTTCTATTCATTGTTTTAACATTATGCTGTTTCAGTTTGTCTTTGCATTTAATCTAATTTAAACCATGGAAATACACCATTCTGTTGAACCCTTCTTACAGCTTCCAATTTTTTTTTCAGTAGTTATAACTTGACATTTATGTTTATATGATTTTATTGTTAAATTTTACTCAGTAAACCGACAAAAATTATTGCAGATGATGTAAAACAAAAGTTGTGTTTTTTCTTTAGTTGTAGACAGTGACACCATACACATTCAACCACAGCATAAGACTGGACTCCTTGCTATGGGAATTATGTAATAATTAATTACATGTAACATAATACCATATTAAGGAAATGACTCAAGTAGTTATTAAGATAATATCCTGTTTGAATGTAAAGTAATGTTTAAGGCTTCTGATTAGAGAAATAGTTTTTTGTTTACACTTCCATAAAGTACAATAGGCGGCCTACTTCATTGCGTTTTGGTTTTAATCTGTTTTCTTTCTGAGGTTTTCAATAATATTATTTAATTTATCTCTTTTTAAATATGGTAAAGATTATTTAACTATGTTGACATTTCGGTTAACCCAAGTTCAGATACAAGAATTTTACCATAATTGGTAATATATATATAATTTTAAACTATGTCATTAATTTGCTAAAAAATAAAATATTTTTAAAATAGTGATGTTCCAAAATTGTTCAGTTGTTAGATAATAAGCTGTGGTTTGCAAAAACCTTAGAAACTTTCATCTGTTTGATTTATTATTAATAAATTTTATTTTACCAATAATAATTAATGTAACTACAAAACCTAATAATATTTAAGTATTTTGTAAATGACATAATTTGTAAATAAGTCACACTAATTGTACAAAAATTATTTATTGAATATAGTTAGAGATTTAAAGGAAAATTATCACCATTAAAAAAGTAATAATGGACTTTTAACAACTTATATATGAGCTATAAACAAACAGATTTCCTAAAATATAAAGAACCTTAACAGAAATGCATTGAGCAACTACAGTACAGCTAAAGGAATTCAAAACCCGTATAATTAAATTAGTACTATCAAATAAAGAAGCTAGATATATACAAATACTATGTTAAAGAATTTAAATTTATTGATTGGTATTTATCAAACTAAATTTATTTTTTTTAAGTATAAACAATATTGTAATAAATTGATAAAAATGTTTAAATGATTGTTCAGTGTTAAAGGTTCCCAAATAGAGGGAAACTCAGATCCATTTCTTGCAAAACCCCTGTATTATTTCCCTCCCTGCAGGTGTGTATTGCATTTGGTGCATGGCCACTGAACTTTACTTTCAATTATGCGCAAAAGCATAGCATTTTAGGTACTTTTTAAATGATAATGACAGTTGTGAAGTAACCTAAATCTTAAAATATTATTTCAAATGAACAATAAAAGTCGAGTAATACTAATGTATTAATTTTTTTTTGTGGAATATTTTATTTACAAAGAAATAAATATGTAAAAAAATAATAATTTTCCATAAAAATTAAACTGAAAAATCACATTTTATTAATGTAAATTTTTAAAATGTTAAAAATAAAGACAGAAAAGGGTTAGTAATTTAAAAAAAAAATTCTATAGAAAAAAATCAGTTGCATAAACCAAAAGCGCTGATCATTATGTCATGAACTATTGCTGTAATAAGAACCTATAAGAAAAAAAAAGAACCTAACGATTTATTTAAACCAAAAGTGTTAGCTACTTTTTGCACATGAGCAGGCAAGAAAGTGTTAGGCACCATATTATCATTTTGTCGTAATTTTTCCTGAAGAATAATTTATTTTAGTTTAATATTTTATGTAATTTTTTTATTTGTTTTTGAAAGCAGATGTATTTCATTTGATACAGTGCAATATTATAAAATTGTCCCCCCCCCCCCCCGAAAAACTTCATTGAAATATTTCCCTTAATTCTGATTTGAGGCTGAATCTGTAAAAATTCTGAATTAGTGAAATTTTACATGGTAGTATTTTTATTTTTTAGTGCACATTTGTACAAGAATGGCATAACAGTTTTGGTTTTCAATTTTATCAGCCTAATTCTTGCTAATCTAAAAGGAATTATGAGATTTTTTTTTTGCAAAATACAAAATAAGAATAAAATATTGGGTATGAAATTATTTTTATTATAAGAGTTTTTAATAAAATTTAAAACTTTTTTATCAAATCCAGTTATTTACTGTTATTCTTGTGACTATATTATTATAGTCACAAAATTATATAATAAACATTTTTTTAATAAAGAGGTAATAATGTTATTTTTTAAATATAAGTAATTCTTGGCTTCAAGTTTATGTTTTCAGGGATTTACAACGATTCAATGCCTATATGCTGTGTAGTTTTCTTTTTTATTTTACATAATATGTACATTTAAATTTAATTTTGTTATTAGTTTAAGTAAGAAAATAAATGATATGATTATTTATAAATCTATTAAACAGGAATATGCACAAATTTATATATATATTATGTATATTTGTTTTTTATTAATAAATTAAATTAATGAATTTGTGTGTAGTATTTTATGTATTTAAATTTGTTTGCTTTTTTTATTATGTGTATGTGTGGTGCAATGTTTTTAAACAGTTATTACTTTTTTTATTTTCTTATTTAGTTGTAATTGTAAAAGTATATAAAGAAAAGGACATCGTATGTTCTTTAATTTTCGTAATTTATTTTTTTAGCTTGGCCTAATAATTAAGTCAGGCATATAATTATGTGAATCTGATCTATTATATATATATATATATATATATGTATAATATATATTACAATATTATAAATATATTTTATTAATCTAGTCCTTAAAAGATCAGTGTGCCACTATTTATAGTTAAAAATAATTTTTAAAAAGAAATATACATTTCAGTAATTAAGTAAAAGAAATGTAATTTTTTTTTTAACAATGGTATGTTTATTTTTGGAATTTTATTGGTTTAAATGAAGTGGAGGAATATTAATAGAAATGATTAAGTTGTAATGTTAATTAAAATACTCATAAAAGAATTATCTGTAAGATTTAGAATTGATAAGTTGTGATATAATGAATTAATAGTTATAGTAATAATTTAAAATAATGATAATTATAATATTAAAAAAATGTGTCCATACAAATGGATTGGATTATCCGATTTTACCTTGCCCCTTAATTTTTTTATACCTGAAGTGAAGCTGATGTTAATATTCGTATGGTTGCTGTTTTTTAATTTTTTAACGATATAATGGTTGGCTGAATGGAATTGTACTGTTTTGTATTTTGTATTTATAAAAAAAAGAAGCAAAATATATACATATTATAAATTAATATATTTATAATAAAAATTTTGTTTAGTGGTTTTTTTTTGTTTTTTTTAGAAGTGTTTACATTTTTTGTTAGTGTGCATATATATTTAGTAATAATAAGTTTGTCTTAATACTATATCTATTTTTTCTCATTAGATTATTTATATTACATTATATGTAATATTTGATGATATTTTTCTATTTAAAATATATATATATTTTTTTCTTTTCTTAACTTATTATTTATTGTATGGAAAATAATATATTTTATGTGATTATTGAACATTGCTCAGCTTACTGTTTAGATATTTAATTTGTCTGGTTGTGTTTTTTTATATGAAAATATAACTTTATAAAAAAAAAAAATAATTTTCAGAAATACAAATTGTTTCAAGATACTAAAATTAAATTAGATTTCTTTTTTCTACAAGATCATTAAATTTTTAAAATAAAGTTGAAAACAGTGTAGTAGCAAAATGCATTTTGAGTAAATGGTATAATCTGGAAGTTCAGAATCTTATATACAATTTCAGTTTTTTTTTCTGTAGATGTTAAGAAAAGTCATATTTGTTGTTTCTTTTTTTTTTTAATACCATATTTTTTTTTGTTATTAATATGCCAAGTATTAAAAAAATGGCAAGTTAAATAAAATTAAATAGCAAAAATTAATTTTGTTTCATTTAGTTCACTTTTATTATTACTGTCATTATTTCCTTAACGTAATAGTTTGAAATAGCCTAAATAAGTAATACATGTAAATTTCCTTAACCCTAAATATTGATTGTGGCATGCTATTTAATTTCATAATAGCATATTCTTATTAGTCAACTCTTTAGGATTTTGTTCATATTTTCCCAGTTAGTTTCTGAAAAAATCTAATGGATCTATTTTAAAATTACGACAAAACAGAAAATTATTTTTGATCATTGGGTTTGTCAGTTTTAAATTCTTGCTTTTCTTTTGTTGCTACAGTTATAGTTCATCGTACAGTACTGTACCATATTACTTATTTACCATTAAACCTAATGCTCCAAATGTAATTGTGCACCTAAACTAAAGCAATCTGGATCTCAAATCAGTAAAATATGATTTAACTTCTTTTTTTTTTACATTATTAGCAGTGAAACTAATAGGTGACTTTGTCAGAGCTGATTTCTGTGTTTCATTTTTTATATTTTTTTTTTATTTACAAAACCGTCGAGGCTATTGTTTCCAGAATGTAAATGGTTATAGCATTTGAAACTTATATTTTGGTTAAATGTTTGTTTCACTGTGGCAGTGTTGTAGAAAATATGAAAGAAATGTTTCAAATTGCAATGCTGTCCAAAACTTGATCAGTTAGTTCCAAGAAAGTCCAGTCCAGAAGACTGGCCCCTTTTTCCTGACAGGAAGATTTGGATATTTCTGATTCCTTATTCCAAAGTCAAGAAAGTTGAAACAACAAGCAGTGATCATGAGGAGTAATATGCACAGAGCATTGACTAAAATTTTAATTATACCTTTACAAAATAATACATATGAAATTAAATAAATATTAGTGAATAATTTTATAATTTTTAATCAACAGTAAAAGTATTCATTTTATTTTTTTCTGTAATTAATACACTTGTAAAAATAATTTATTACCATTATTTTATTTGCAACATAGACAATGCACTTAGGCATCAGTTACATATAGTTATTTTTCTTAATCTGTTTAATATTGCCAGTGGTTTTTGGATTTTCTAAATGTAAAAATAGAAGACATTTACAGATAACATTTTTTCAGATGAACATTGCTTCATTCATCGTGCCATGACAGCAGCCAAAACTATGGTTATGGTCTGTGAGTAATCCTCATGAGATCTTGGAACAAAATCACATGGAAAAAAATTGAGTTTGGTGAGCATTATTTTAAACTGCTCAACAATACAAGTAGAGAGAGTTCTTTTGTAGTATATGAAGCATGTAAATTTAGCTAAAGCAAGTAAGTGAGTGTATGTCAATAAAAAGCAGGTTCGTAAGTTTATTCACTCATTGTGCTGTACAGATTTTCTTTTCAAGTTTGCTGTGAAAGCAAACTTGAAAATTTGTCATCAAAGGTGACAACTTTTGCATTCCTACCTTTTCAAACATCAATATTTTTAATTTATAAAGCATACTTGATTCAATGGTATTAACTAGATTTTTTTCTACTTGACAAATGTGAACCAATTGTAGGTTACTCTTGGATTCAAGGCCAAGAAAGTAAAAACATTACTCTCGTATTACCTATTGATATCAATGGAGATATTAGGTGATAAAGATTTATATAAACTGATAACAGAAATTGATGTAATGAAGAGTTGTGCAAGCTGGTCAACATTAATTTGATTAAAGTACTTGCCAATGTAGTACATTTTTTTTGTAATTTATGAATTAAAAGCTTACATCAATATGTTCATTTTTTGTGTAGTGCCATTAAAAAAAAATATCTGCTGCATTTTTTAAAGATTGACTGAATATATGAATTTCATATTTTTAATACACAGGAAATGTGAAATGAAGATAATTAATTTATCCGTAATACAGCAGTTCTGTAGGTTGTTGTACCTGTTGTATACCTTGTTTAATGTTACTTTTAATATCAAGTGTGTGCCAATTGTCATCTTTAATCTGTTGCTAACTTTTAAAAGTCAAAATTATAGACTTGTTTGGTGAAATTGATGGATTTTAATATTATGTAATTTTATTAAATATATATTAGACTTTGGTTTCATTAAATAACATAATTCTAATACATCATACCTGCAATTTTATAAGTTTTTAGTAGTGGAAAAACTAATTAATCTTTCTGTTTATTTAACAAGGAAATCGATGTTAATTCAGTAAAAAATAATAAATAAAAATTAAGTAGATAAATATTAGTGAATAATTTTATCATTTGTATGAAACACTAAAAGTATTCACTTTAATTTTTTTCTGTAATTAATACACTTATATAATTAGAATTTACTAAAAAATAATTTATGGCAGTTAAAAAAATTGTATTCCAGTCATTATTTTATTTGCAACACGAGACAGTACATAATGTATTTCATCCAGGTATAGTAGTAATAACAGTAGTATACCTGGTGCAAGTATGCAAATATATTTAAATCATATTCATAATGTGTATAAACAAGAATATGACTCCAGTTTTTATTACTGAATTTTTTCCACAATAAATGAGACAGGCAACAAGGCAGTTTTTATTAAATATACCATAGATAAGTAATTAGATGCACATCATTTTTTATGCTAATTATAACAGGGTTTATTATTTCAAATAAAAAGCATGTGAAAAATGTAGACAATTAAATGAAAAAGTGTAATTGAAATGGAGGCCTACCTTATCATTAGAGTTCAATCATGTTTATTACTCTTATTGAAGTTAACCAACTTTTTATACAAATATCTTTTACTAGCTACCCATCGCAGCTTTGCTGCGGTATATGGTTACTTGCATTTCCCATAGCGATCTTTTTATTTTATGCTTTTTAGTCAAGTAACCAAGGTCAGATGCTGCCTGCCCTCCATTACAGATACAGTAACTGTATCTATTACTGGTCACACACAGTAACTGTGGCAGTGTCTGTCTTAATTGTCACGGTGCCATATACCTTTGCACCTCTTAAAAAAACCCCGAAAATGGTTTTTAAATATTTATCTGAAGAGTATTTGCAAGCCCAGATCTACTGAATATCTTGTTTCCTATAGCCTGGATTGGGAAAATTTAAAATCAACATTTTTTATACCTTTCATCATCTCCTTTTTTAGGTAAAATATAAAAAATCTAGAAATTGATTTATTCACATGAAGATTGCATTGACCAAAAATCAGGTTGATTTCTTACAGAGAAATTAAAAAATCTGGAAATAGGTTTTTTGGTATTTATAATCATTCAGTTCAAACACTCGCAGTTCAAAATTCATTAAAGGTTGTGCTTCAACCAGCAAATCTCCTCTACTACATATATATACCTTAGAGAATTTTTGAGATTAAATATAATCAAAAACCATCTCAGTTATCTCAAGAAACATGAATAAAAATTTGGTTGTGATTGATTGGGTATTTTTGCGTTTATCCAGAACAAATGAAAACCCTCTTCTTTATATTATAATAGTACAGATAGATTAAGTTATTTGGTGCTATTATTATGTAATATTCATTTGATTTGAATTGGTCAGTTCAAACCTTGTTTACAGTTCATTAATTCACTTCATTAAAGTTAATGCTTCAATTGCAAATCTCCAATATTACTTTTTTTTTTGACATAGAATGTATCTAAAAACCTTCTTAGTTGTGCTAAGAAACATGGGTAAAAATTTGGTTGCTATTGATTGGGTAGTTTCTTTTTTGAAACCTGAAGAATTTTATTCCTGATTTTTTAATTGAAATCACAAAAATTCTGTGACCATCCCAATTATTTTCATCAACTTATGGAACCTCTGGGACCACCATTTAGGTATTGCTTCAGAAGATGAGATGAATGATAATTTTGTAGCGTGTGAGAAATGTCATGCCTGACCAGGACCTCCGGATGAAAGGCCGAAATGCTACCACGGAGGACAGCAACTTATGGAACCTGTGTTGAGATTGATACCTGTACTGTAATGGACTGTACCTTGTTCCATTATAAAAAAATTATTAATTTATTTTATTATTTTTCTACGGATCAAGCTCTAGCACTGTACGAGGTGTGTTCAAAAAGTAAGTTGACTTTTCAAATTTTCCAGCAACATACATTAGATTATAGATTTTTTTATTTTGTTATGTTGATACATTCATCTCTAACTTATGTCCACAATTTCAGTTATATAGCATGTTTAGTTTGTTTGTGAGAGGCATAAAGGATAGAAGTGTTTTGCGTCCTCAGCGATTTTCTGCTATAAAAAAAAATAGATCAAAGAATTTGCATCAAATTTTGTGTAAAAAATGGAGTTAAGTGCTCCAAAACACTTGAAATGTTGACAGTGGCATATGGTGAAACTGTTCTGAGTAAGAAAAATGTTTACACGTGGTACAAGCTCTTCCAAGATGTTCGAGAAGATGCCAATAACGAACCTCGCTCTGGACACCCAAGCACATCAACAACAGATGAGAACGTTAAAGCAGTGAAGAAAATTGTTGAATCACTATCAGAGAAGTTACAGAAGATGTTGGCATATCGGTTAGCTCGTACCATGAAATTTTTTTGAACGTTTTGGGCATGAGAAATGTGTCAGCGAAGTTTGTTCCGAAACTGCTTAATTTTGACCAGAAGAACTGTCGCATGAGCATCACTCAAGAGCTGTTGAATGACGTCAATGATGATCCTGATTTGCTCAAAAGGGTCATAACTGGTGACAAATCATGGGTATATGGTTATGACATCGAAACCAAAGCCCAATCGTCCCAATGGAAGAGCCCAGGGAAGCCAAGAACGAAAAAAGCACGTCAAGTTCGATCAAATGTTAAAGTTTTGCTCACTGTTTTCTTTGATTACCGTGGCGTTGTGCATCAGGAGTTCTTACCACATGGTCGTACGGTCAATAAGGAGTATTATCTTGAAGTTATGCGCTGCTAGCAAGAAGCAATACAAAGAAATCGTACGGCATTGTGGAAAAACAATTCATGGCTTTTGCATCACTATAATGCCCTCGCTCACTGATCTTTGCCTTTGAGAGATTTTTTGGCCAAAAACAACACAATCATGCCTCAGCCACCATATTCACCGTATTTGGCCCCCTGCGACTTTTTCCTGTTCCCAAAACTGAAGAGACCTATGAAAGTACGAAGGTTTGCAACGATTGAGGAGATAAAGACTGCATTGCTGGAAGAGCTCAAGGCTATACCGAGAAGTGCTTCAAGGATTGGAAAAAGCGTTGGCACAAGTGTATTGTATCTGAGGGGGATTACTTTGAAGGGGACAACATGAATATTGATGAATAAATAAATATTTTTTCCTAAAAATATAAAGTCACCTTGAACACTCTAATTCCAACAAGATTTGGAATACAGGGCTTTCTTTTTAAGTGTGTAGCCACAATGAAGTCATGAATGCAGTAATCGTAAAAAAAAATAACTTTTAGGGTATCTAGATGGAGCAAGTACAAGTATATACAAATTCATGTATAGTATGAATAAAGAATAAATGTTTTAGTAATTAAAGATAGAAATTTAGATCTTGGTGAAGTTGTAGCAACTCATCCTTTCAACTGGAGGCCAGTCAGGTATGGCATTTTTTCATATGCTACAAAATCCCATTCCCATATCTCTAGCTTTCAAGCTTATGTAACAAAATTATCAAGAAAAAAAAATTGCTACTACCAAAAATAATCTAATTTTTGGTTTGAGGCCACCAAATCCCAAGACCTAACAGGAGGCGAACTCAAAACTTTTAAACAAAGTGGGATTGAAGCACATCATTTTGAAGAGAACAGACAAACAAAACTTTACATAAAAATACATAAGTTTCCCCCCAACTCTTAACTAAATTGGTGGACATTTAATATTTTTTACAGGTAGTTTAAAAAACAGCCTACAGTAACTAGTTAATAGTGTAACACTAAAAAAAAATTAAAATATAATTCCGCAAATGCTCAAAAGATATATTTTTAGTATGAGAACAGTACACTCCTAGCTCTCATGGGGAACAACTTAAAAATTTTAAATGAAAAGGGTAGGATTGTTTCAAGCCACTGTAAAAACAAAATTGTGATAGAACTTTCAGGCTACAAACTTAATTTTAATGACCATCATTTAATATTTTTTACAAGTATTTTCAAAAGTGATCTACTGAACAATTAATATAGTGATCTCATACAAAAATAGGTAGTTCTGAGATAGGGGCAGATGCTAAAAATTTCATTTTTCTATGTTTATTGAACTAGGTTGTAACAATAATTATTTTTTTACAATTTATTACTCATTTTATCAAAAACTAAAACAGTTTTTAATGTATAAACAATCATATCTTGAATGAAATACAAAGGTTTCAGTAAACAGCCAATAACTGGAAAACATTTATCTAAAAATGCCTAACTGAGTTACTACAATGATTATAGACTTTATAGCACTTACTGGAACAATTTTGTAAAGTTTTTTTATGTGTTTCACTCGAGAGTAAATTTGAGGTAGGTTTAAAAGTAGGTAATCAAAAAAAGTATTTTTATTAAAATTTCTTCAGAATTTTGTTATGAACTTCAGATTTTATTATAGGTCACTAGACCTAAGACCTATGGGGTCCTAGATCTCATGAATCGACGAGAAAGAGTTCTAAAATTCCATCATCTATTGGTACTACACTGCCTGCCAAATATTTTTGATCTTGTGAACTATAATGATCTATTGTTTAGATTGTCCCTTGGTCTCTACAATTATAATGCTGAACATTGCTAATTACTCTTTTCTTGAGATACAGAGATTTGTTACTCCTGTGTTAAGTTCTACCTTAAAGTTGCAAGAAGCATCAGCAAATATCAATCATGTTATTTTATCAGCACCGAATAAATAAACAAAGATAATTAAACTGCAAATGTTGAGGCTGAGGGCATTCATAGTGTGGATAAATAAAGTCAATTTATTTTAAATAAGAAGTTGGTTTTGAAGTATCCCTCATACGAGCAATAAATAATTAAAACATGTTAATATGTATTTAAATTAAAACATATGTAAGTATAGAATTAGAAGAGGATGTTATAAAAGGAAAAGGAAGTTTAAAATTATGCTTTTAAGTAATTTTATTACATCAATTATTATATAATAGTACAATATGAATCAAAATGTCAGTATTTTGATTTATTAAGATAATTTGACATGATACGCCAGAATTTGTTTATATTTTAATTCTGAAATGTATCATTTTTAAATTAATTTTTGATGACATTTGACTCGTAACATAATAAAATATTTTCCTTTAGTATTTAAAACCTATCTTTTATTAAATAATACTTTATTTTCTGTATAAGTTAATAAACTACTTAACAGTATAATAAATAAATAAATAAAGAGACAAATGTAATTTAAAAGCCTTTTTTCAGTGAGAAGTAAATTTCAATAGTATTTATTTTACGCTGATAATATGCAGTAGTAAGATTAACCACATTTTCAATGATATATTATTTTAGACAAATAATTAACAGACTGGTATAGTCGTTTTTGAATCAACATCTATTGTATCTTGACGGAAATTTTCTATATCAGCTTGGCTATCAGCATGAATTACCTTTGGACTGGAACCGGGCTGAAAATTAGTAAAATGATTAATGTTCTAAATAAATATATTATACAATCATGACTACAGCTACATAACAAATTCTTATCCTTTTACATCATGTTACACATTAATTACTCTTATCCTTTTACTCATACATAACGTTACACATAATAACTTATCATTTAATTACATTATAATATTGTTGCCTGGCAGACAAAACCTACTGTTAAAAATAAAATTTTACAGAAAAAAATCAAATACAATAAATAATGGTCAGTAAAAAATTTTACACATGTTTTTGCCTGTAAATGTCTTAAAATAAACAAACTCATAAATTAATTGTTTATCATTAGGAGGTTTGCACATAACTTATATATCATATCTCATGTGTACTGAGTAATAAATAATAAACATTTTTTAAATGTTGAAAAAAATGAAAATTAAGAAACAATTGTTTAAAACATGAAATTAGACCTTTAAAAAAAAAAAAAAAGAAAAGAAAATACTGATACCACTAAAATTAAGAATTCTCTTATTCCATATATTTTTTCTTCCTCATATGTGTTTCTATAGATTTCCAATGTGAATGTCATAAAATGAATGGTGATCCTTCTCTTACATAGTCTAGTACTTAGATTTTCTGATGGCTGGTAGACTCAAGAATAACTTTTTAATATTTTGGGATGTCTTAAGATCAGGTTTTCTTTGCAAAAGAATATTTCTCTAATCTTTGAAATTAGTCTTGTAATGTACTTCACCATGTTGAGGGTAATTTATTTCACAGATGTCACATACAGTTTAGTCACCTGATTTTATTCTTGGTCTGATCAAATTAAATTACGTTTATGTCCATCATATCATATTTCTTGAAAAACATATGATCAGGAATTACATTTTCAATATAACAGATGTCACGCTACAATTCATTCATCTCATCATCCTCTTAAAATATACCTTAACAGTGGTTCCGGAGATAAAAAAAAAAAAAAAAAAAAAAAATGTATGCTACTTCTCATGTGCATTTGCACAATCTAATTAATCAGATGGTGTAATAATAATCAGAATAAAAAAAAATTCTCAAAGTACTATGGATACACTTTGCTTCTACAATCGCATATTCTTTCTGTAAAAACAACAGTTCAGTTGTAAATAGAATGATTTATAAAAAATCACTTAAGGCATCTGCCAAGATTTTGTTCCTGTTTTGGTAAGTGCACCCATCTATTATCAAAACAATACTTTTTTATTCATGACATAATCTACAATATATGTGGTAAATTTGTTGCACTGGTGTTACCTTCATGCCACCATGTACAAATTTATATCATTGCCATTAAATCTGTATACTGTAAGTACTGGAATTTTTTAAGTTTTGGACTAAAATTGAAATTTTAGTTTACAATCCATCAATGGTGCCTTACTAACCAGACATGTATAGCTCCATTCTTAAATGCTCAAAACTGAATTGACAATTTCTTTGATCATATTTTTCTCGGCTGTAGCAGCATCATTGAATAATTCTTGCAAGGAATATATATATTCTTCTTCACCAAAAAACCCCAATTTTAAATCCATAACAAGTATTGCATTGGTCTTTTCAGTGTGAATAATCTATTTTCCTTTTTTAAAAATTTCTTGTTTTTTCATGGGGTGCCATATTTGTTTCTCTTCACACCATTTTCAAATTACTCAACGTATGTGCTAATGGTAGAAAAACAGACTCCATCAGAAAGCTTTTTAGATGATTTTCTGAAGTAGTGACTTGGCACTTTTGGTATACCAATGAGCCACTCCTTCATTATGTTTTCTTATGTAAGAAACAAATCTTATTATCTATACAGAGCAATCATTTTATTGTGCACATCATGATTTTGTACACTATAACTCCACTATGAACTATAATACAGAAATACTCAGATTTCATCTGATTTGTGTAATGTAGTTGTGCACAACTGGTAATATCTTACTGCAAGTGTTGAAAATGTCCACTATTTTTCTGAAGGCAAGTCCAAACCCTTCGCACCATATTTTTTGACACACTGCGTAGGATATCTGGGCTAATGGGATTCATCTCTAAAATCTTGGCTCACTTCAGGTCTACAGAGTCTACAGAGTGGGTTTACCTGATGTACACATCATTTCAAAAAACTGAAGAGAAAGAAATTTGTGACAATAAATCATGGGAATAAGGGGTGTCACAGAACTTTTCAGATCATGTAAACATATCTTCTAAAAATGACCATGGTGTTTTTGGACGTATGACACGTTGCCCCATCTTTTGCAGGTAACAATAGTGTTCATTAGGCAGGAGAAGACCTACAAATTGCATAATTATATTCTGGTATCAGGATATTTTTTATAGGAAACTATCGAAGATTTCATAAAAAAAAAAAACGAGCTCACTTCTCATTGTTAAGAAATCGCACACGAAACCCTATATTCTTTGAGTACAGTGGCGATTCATGTAAGGTGTCAGGATTTAGTATTGACCATTATTTATTGTTCTGATTATTGATGTAACTTTCAAAAATTACTAAAATGTGGTTACTCAATGTCAGTCTGCTCAAGACATGCCAGCGATAAAATGATCACACTGTATAAGGAATATTAGTTGGCATATCTTTTTTGTCATCATAATCTTTATTTTCTTCACTGTTCTTTGTATCTTGAAACATTTTAACCAGTCAATTAAATACCTTCTCCCAAATCCAATCTACTAACAAGAAATTTTTAATAAACTCTCATTTTTTCATCGTTACTATTATCCATTTGTTTATTTTCACTATTTTACCTCCTAATTTTATATATGGTTGGATTTAGGGATGAGGGATATTCAACATTGTACCTGAAAAGTTTTTTCTTCATATCTCAAAAACTCATTGACTTGAAACTTAATAGGAGATAAAAATGTTTGCTATATATATATATATACACACATCCCATCTTAGACCGATTTTCAACCCTGTTGGACAAGAGGACATCAAAAAATTCTTCCTTTTTGTTTTGTTTTAGTAAACTTTTGTATCTTTTTTAGCCTTGTTGATTAATATTGAACCAATTTTTTTCAATTTAATGAAGTAAATAAACTTTTAAACCCCCATAAAACAGAAGAGGCTAAAAGGGATCCATACATAAAACATCAATTTTTTTTTTAATTTAACTTTCAATATTGAAAATCCAACTGTATGTAGTACTAATACTAGGGTGACATGGAATTTTTTTTTAAAAAAAGGGTGTCCCATTGGATTCAACTAAAGAATTAAAATTTTTTTGGCAATTTTTTTTGTAATTTCTGATACTTTATCTCTCTCTTTTTATGTTTAGTCTCCAGAACCACCATAAAGTATGTATTACTTCAGAAGATGATATGTACAAATGTGAATGAAGTGTAGTCTTGTATAATCTCAGGTACACCAACCGGCATCCATGATCTAGTATTCAAATTTGTGTAAAAATAATTACCTTTACAAGGATTTGAACCTTAGAACTCTCGACTTCGAAATCAGCTGATTTGTAAGTGATACTTTATCTGTTTTTAAAATTGTGGCTGTTATTAATGTTGCAAGAGGTAACTGTCAAACAAGGACATGAAATGGACATAGATTGTTTTATCAATAATTTTAATTTTTCTCAATTGTATTATAACTTTTAAAGTAAAAACATCACTTGATCAAGAGAAATCAGACTCAAATCTTCATTCTGAAAATTTTGATCTTTTGTGCAACTTAATTTTAAATATTGCATAGTGAAGTTTATTAATATTTAAAAACCCTATGGTGTGTATATAGGACAAAATTTTGTCAAGGCAAAGCCAGGAAGTAATGCTGCAACTCTTTGCTAGTTTTTTCTTTTCTTCTTACATATTTCCTTTGTTTTCCTCATATTTTTTTTTTGTATTGATGCTGCATGAAGTTGATAATACATTTCAATTGTTTCACCAGTGAAAAATTTTCAAGCACTGTAAGATATTCCTCGTTTAAAATTCCAGTTTTTTCTCTCCAAGTGACATGTTGTTTTAGTATGAAAGAGCCTGTTAATTGATTGTTGATTATTGGTTGTTGATGCCACATCAAACCTTCACCAAAAATCACTACTGGAAATCTGATTTAACTATAACATGTGAGTTTACTTCAGTCCACCCATGTGAATTCCATGAATTGTTTATATCACTTTGGGTAAAAGTAACTTCGTTCGAAAGTAATATGAACCAAAGTAAATGGTAATTATTGTTAACCCTTTGACAAAACTGCAATTATCTACAACCTGGTCACCAAGCTGGAGGTATTGAATTTTCTGACTACGAGTACGTAATTTCCTTCAAATTGAACTTTGTGGAATGTCAAGACATGTAAAAAGTCTTGTGGGAGACAAGTCATTGTAGGATTAAACTGTAATTGTAGGATTAAGCACCTGAAAAATGCTTTCCTTTTCATCACCACATACCAGTTGACATTCAGATGAAAATGGGTGCTAAGTGCCAGGAAGTTTACCTTTCTCACAAAGATTATTAAAAATTCCACGAAATACTTTACGGTTTTAAAGTACTCATACAGGATACCTTTTCTTTTATTTTAACCTCCAGAACCATTGTTAAGGTATATCTTCAGAGAATGAGATGAATGAATTGTAGTATGTGTGAAAAATGTCATGCCTAACCCCAGATTCGAACCCAGGACCTCCGGATGAAAGGCCGAGACGCTACCACTCATGCCACAGGAGCTGGCCATAGAGGATACCTATATAAGTATTCTTCCACCCAGCTGGAGCACTTCCATTGTTTTGTTTTTAATAATGATAGTTATTTTTTTTTTATATAAACTTTATTACATCAGGTTTCTCAAAATTAAAACCACTACAAATTTTAATAATCAAATTTTTAGATTTATTAGTCATTTAACAAAGTTATTAACTTCAAACCTAAAAAAAAACATATTTTGTCATCAAATTTTTCTGTTTTACGTTAGATATGAAAATTACCAGATGCAGTTCTGGGACCTGTTTCATTGAATTTTTCATTACCATCAAGTTTATCCCTTACAAAACGCCTTAAAAATTTATGACCTCATTTCATTAGAGAAACTGTAATCAGGGTAAACCTTTTCACTAGCCATAACTCAATAACAAAGCTTTTTCAGACATATGTTTATATAAACTTTTCTCCTTATCTTAAATTCTAGAATCAGTTTCCAAATTATCTCGCTTTCCTCCTGAATAACTCTGTATAATTATTGTAGGATCTGTAAGCAATGTATTATCCTTTCTTGTATCTAATATTACACAGCATTACATATTAGACAATAATTCTAACATAACTCATTAATACTCAAAATATACCATGATCCTATCTTTTTAGTCTTTGTCACTGGAAAACTTAATGATTGTTTATAAATTTTTCTTTTTAATTAAATTATAAACTATGTAATTTCCCAACTCTGGCTGTTATGAATCTACTCTCTGGAATTTAAATTTAAAAGAAGTCCTCATCTTTGAGCCTTTCATACATTAGAAGAGATACTCATTATGGCATTTGCATAATTTTTTAACTTCTTTTACATTCAGCTCAACACTTATGTATCTTAAAGTAATGTTTATTAGTGTTGCACTTAAAACACATTCTTATGCCTAAACAAATACTTGTAGGGATTTGAAATACAAAATAATTTTTTTTATATTTGACCAATTTACAATAATAGGAAAAAAAAGATTCATAAATAATACTGTGTATAAACAAACAGTAAATTTATCTATACAATAGAATCTCATTTCATAAAATAAAAACAAGCTTCTAAAATCATTTTTCTAAAGCCATGAATTCGGTTGACAATAAAATGTTAAAGTATTAAAAAACAATTATAAAATAAAATGCCCATTAATTCAAACATACCTTGGGATTCATAAGAATAAATGGTAACTCAGCTGTTACTTCACCTCCAAGAGCTCCTAGATATAATTTTACTTTTACAGTATAGGAAACAACAATACCAAATGCATCACGTACATCTGGAGAAGCTAATCTAAAAAAAGAAGTTAAATAATTATTACAAAGTAAGCTGCAATACATGTAGATTTATTAAATACATTAAATTAATTCATATAAATATGTAGATGTTATTTTAAAATGTTTGATATGTTACAGTTAAAAAAAAAAATCTAATCGATTTTTTAAATTGTAATTTTGAAATATAAATAAGTTCTGTTTTGCAAATTAAAATACAAATATATTTTAATTCTGAAAACATACATTTATAAATAATAATTTTAATATAAAAATAATTAATTTAAATTAATTATTTCAAACTATTTTCTTAAAATATTAATAATTGTATACAATCAACAATTATCTTGGTGGACTGTTAGTGATAGACTAGACAATTTTAATTATAAATTATGATTATGCTTATAATAGCCCAAAATACAGAAGGAGTACAAATATAGGTTTAGATAGTTTAAAAGAACATTTTTTTTTTTTTTAATAAAAAAATAACACAATGCAATGTAAAATTCAGTTATGTTTTTTCTGTATGAATTTATTTTATAATAAAAAAAAAATATGTATTCGCCCAGATAGAAAAAGGAAACCACGGTTAAACCTTGATTACAACAGAATCATAAAATACATAAGCTTTATGATGATGCTAAATTAACAAAATAAGTACAAGAGAAAATTTAGATTGACTTAATGAAAATTATATTTTATTTGTATATGTTAAATGAAGTTATGAAAAACTGAGGGATTTTTACATGACTTACTTTAGCTTACAATTGTTCAAATGTGTCTTCAAATGTTGCAACCGTAATTTAAACTCAATTCCATGTCATATAGTCGTGAAATTTTACACGGGGACATAAGTCGGGCAACAATACAATATTCCATTGATAATTCCATATATTTTATATATATGAATATTTCTACAAATAATGCAAGGAGCACATCTTGAGGAAGAATGCTAAATCAATAAGAAGTAGCTTATCAATCCGATTAGATTTGACTTTCGATTCAGTATTAGTATATAAGGGAGCTCTGTTGAAGCAGATTTTAATATAACTCATGTAAATTTACCTTCAAAAATTTATGTATGCTAATCATTTGATTCAGTTATAAACAACAGGTATCATTTATAATAATGAAAACTAAAATTACATGTCATTTTTTTTTCTGAAGAATTAAAACTAAAAATAAAAACTTACTTGTCAGTTTAAATGCTTTAAAAAAAAATGTGGTAAAAACACTTTATGAAGAGATTTTATAACTTAAGAAAATTTAATTTCTTAAGTTATTTTAATTTTCTTAAGTTAAGAAAATTTAATTTCTTCAAATATGACTTTAAACAACTCAGTTCTGGGTAGGAAATAAAAAGTAGAATAATATAATTCCTCAGAAATTATTTTAAAAGAAGAAATGATATCGAAGCTTGATATTGAATCTTGGCAATCGTGTAGAAAAGGAAACAAACAAAATTCTACAACATTAAAGAAGGAGACACCAACTCAATGAAAGAGATGGTTAGAGAAAGTGCGTCAAAAATAACAAGAAAAGAAAGCAAATGAAGATAAAGAAGCCAAGTGGGCAAGATTGGATGTTCATTACCAATAACAAAGTACAATTGAGAGCTACCAAAACAGTGAAATTTGTTAAATTTTGTTAAATCTTTAAAAAAAAATAAATAACAAAACAAAGCAATTTTTACTAAAAAGTAAAAAATAACTTTGTTTTCAAGAAAATTACTTGGAACAAATTTTCTATTTGTACATGACTGAAAAAGAAAATCATGGGGTGTGCTGGTTACAGCCAGCCACTTACAACCAATTAGAACACATCCCATTCTTTTCTTTTTAGTTGCATAAATAGATACATTTTTTTAAAGTAATCTTCTAGAAAACAAAATTATTTTTTACGTTTTAAACAAATTGAATTGTTTTGTTTGTTTCTGTTATTTATTTTGTTTTTAAAAATGTTTTATTTTTTTATTACACTTTTAATAGGTATTATTTAAAAACTTAGTGACTTAATAACAGAGGAGTATTGTTTCTGTTAAAGAAATATATTTTTATACGGATTGGTGGGAAGATCTTTTAAATATGTAAATTTATTAAAAATGGCAACTGAAACATCATAATAAGCTATTTTTTTTTCATACAAATAATCAATGTAAAATTTCTAATTCAAACATTACTTACAATAACCTAAAATGAAAACTTCATGGCATTGACTGAAGGAATACAAGTGGGACAAAACTCAAAACAGGGACATGTAGCAAGGCATATTGTGAGTCCGACATATGATCTTTATGTCATCATAAAAATACTGTTTATGATGGCACAATCTGTGAAATATCTAGGAGTATAGTGGAGCCAAAATGCAGTTTCTGAACACTGCAAACTACAGTACTTTTGCAGTTTATGCACAGAAGGGACTGATTTCCTCCAATTCATTTTCCACAAAAATAAAAACACAAGAATAGATCAAATTATCATTTCTGTTTACATACTCGGTCATTTGTCAAAAAATGTTAATTTTACAATACTGTAAAATACAGAGTGATTCATTATTAAAGTAAAAAACTATAATTATATGACAAAATACTTACAGTGTAGAAGAAGCAAGATTCGTATCCTGATGTTTTAACTGACCATCCAAAGCAATTCCACGGCGTTCTTTGTTTGATTCAAGTACTGGTACCAAATATATTACTTTCTGAAGTGAAGAACCTGGATTTATGGGACATCCTTCTCTGTAAAAGTAAGGTGATTTGAGCAATTAAATTACAAGAAAAAATTACAGAATTAATCAATTAGTGATTAAAAATAATTTGTATCAAGCAATCATATTCTCATTCAGAAAAAACTTTTTTACTTTATATTACATTTTTCAACTTTATATCCACACTCGCGTCCTAGGCCGGCCGGACGCT
Source organism: Zanna intricata (assembly GCA_010016005.3). NCBI lineage: Eukaryota > Metazoa > Arthropoda > Insecta > Hemiptera > Fulgoridae > Zanna > Zanna intricata. The sequence continues at coordinate 70,918 of JAAAKQ030321940.1, forward strand.
CGCGACGTCGGGTGAATAGATCGGAGTTTTCCTTGTGCTCTGGGGGAAAGCTCAAAACAATTTATTTCATCCCTTCCCCGTGGTTGGTTGGAGGGAGGATCTTACTATGGGCCCTAGGTTATCTTTGTTCCCTTGTTGGGATGTAGTTTGTTCACCCGCGACGTCAGGTGAACGAAAAAAGACTTTTTTCGCTCCGAAGCTTCCTTGTGCTCAGGGGACAAGCTTAAAATATTTATTTGGTTCCAGAGCTCCCCCTGTTAGTCAGAGGGGGGATCTGACCACGGGCCCCTTAGTTTGTTTTGATCCTCGTCAAAATATATCTCTTGTGGTTTATTGCTCAGATGTTTATTTAAAAAGTTTAACCCCATGTAAAGAGTGGCCGATCCTAAATTTTTTTAACGTTTTCTGGGAGTTAACCGGGTAACACCCGTGAACTTCAATTATTTTTTTTTAAATAAGCTTCCTTTTTATCTATTATTGTCATTGAAATTTGCAAAAGAACCCAATAAGAAAATAACTCTTTTTTTTTTAGTAATTCATTCTTTGAAATAATTATAAATACAGTAATGGAAATGTCACAATATTTTAATTTTCAAGCATGCACGCAATCAAAAGCTAACATTTTTTATAAAAAAAAATAATATTATGGAAATATTTATGATTTACTACATATTAATATCAGTAGTATTTATGAGGAAATCTCTAAAATAAAGACCGCTGGAAACTTTTTAAAATTTCTCTCCTTAAGGTTGACGAACCTGTATCATTCATGCCCAGGCTAGTAATGTATACAATGCATTGTTGACTTTAAGTTGCCGCTAAGTAGACTGAATCAATTGTTTCACATGCCTTCATTGATAAACCAAATACAGGACTACATCCCAGCATGCTAAGTCCACAGAAATACAGGTAATATTTTACACTATATGTGATTTTTTACTGTTCACAACAGGGACTGGCCGCATAAAAAATGTCATTACTGTAAGAGAAAGTTATTCTTATCGGTAATTCCTTATAGGCACCTCTCAACCATAAAAGAAAAGCCTGGGACAAGTAATGTAAAGCAACAAATTAATATACCCTTTTCTGTATACACTGCTTCAATTTAATAATGAAAAATACTAGAGTAATAAAAAAACTTACTGTGTTTCTACACTAGCTACAGCTGTTCTATATTGCCCATTTTGAAATATCATTACATCAACTCCTTGATGGACCATTGCTTTAATCTTTTTCACAACTTTGTTACTGTTGTTACGAATACAAATGTTAACTGCAATTTTTTCACCATGATGGTACAGCTAAATCACAATAAAGAAAAATTAATTTAATCCAAATTTAATTGATAATATTACATGCGTAAATTAATGTTTGTGTGTGTATATGTGTATGTGTACATATATATATATATATATGTGTGTGTGTGTGTGTGTGTGTGTGTGTGTGTGTGTGTTTTGATTACTTTTAAATAATAAAACTTCAAGCTACTAATGTAACCAGTTAAATAGTACACAGCACATTAATCTTTTATGTAATTACTACTTTAAAATCATTAATTCTGTTTTAATTAAAGTGTACGTTTTGTTTTAAAAATACTTTAAAACTATTTTAACAATATTAAAACAGTAAATAATTAATAAAAACAACACTTAATAGCTTAATAGAATACATACACACAAAATTATATTTATAAATCTTTAACAATTTACATATTTTTTTTTTTTTATTAGAAAAAAGAAGATGCAATTACTTGATTGAGAAGTTATATTGTTATTTTTATTCTACTAACCTGCTTATCAAGAACCACTTCAAGTTCTAATTCACCGGGACTAAGCATAAAGTCCTTGCGTACAACTGTGCATGGCTGACGTCCTTGTTTAGATGGAGCATATTGAATTTTTCGAATTCCCAATGACACAGTGCTCCTGAGAAGTTCATATATCATTAAATTAATGTATAAAAATTTCTAATGAATGTTTGTTGGTTAATGCTACTTTACCATCATATAATACATTACAAACACATATTATTGATACTCATGAAATATGGTAACATTTTGAAAACAAATAGAAATTGTCAAAAACATCCTAAAATTTTGAAAGTTAGTCATTTTATGAGAATTTTGTTATTTTATTTATTAATTATATGATTTTACAATTGTTGAAGATTTTTGATTTTACAACTGTTTATTAAAGATTTTACTACTACCAAGCCAATTCCATGGGTACAATGGTTGATGATGTTTCTACATTTTCAAGATCTTAAAGTTCGATTCCCAGTATACAAAATTCCTTTAAAAAATAAAAATTTAATCATATTAGACCACCACACATCTCAGGAATGATCGACCTGAGATTATACAGGACTACACTTCACATTTACATTCATTCATACACATCATCCTCATTCATCCTCTGAAGTAATACCTTATAATAGTTCTGGAGGCTAAATAGAAAAAGAAAGAATCATATTCAATTCAGCCCACCAGCCTGGTCTAGTGGTTAACTCACTGTTGCAAATCAGTTGTTAACAGCTGATTTTCAAAGCCAAAGGTTCTGAGCTTTGAATCCTACTAAAAGCTAGTTGCTCTTTTATAGATTTGATTACTAGACAAGGCTAGGATTTAATAATTATATCCAAACTAGTGGATACTGGTGTTAATTTGGTGTTGGAGTTAAATTAACTACATGTCTAAGGAATGGTCAGCCTGGATCTATAAAAGACTACACGTCATTTACATGTCATATATATCATTCTCATCTCATTGGGCCATTTTAATTAAAATTAAAATAGAATTATAAAAAAATTTGATTAGATTAAAATAGAAATTACTTTTTTTTGTAGACAAATTTTCACTGTAAAAAACAATTTACATATTTCAACAGTCAGAAAAGTTACTTGAAATAAATAAAATATTTGTACACATATCTATGAATAATTAAGAAATATAGCAAGTCTAGTATATGTACTATAATGAATATTTGTCATGTATTTTGTAAAAATGTATTTCTCTTGATTACCTTTACACTACACTAAACTGTTCGTACAATATGTCAGAATCATTATTAATAAATTACAATACTTAATTAGTACAGACTAATTTTATCATTTGTTAAATGTCTATAAAAATATATAATAATAAATATACTAGCAAAAATAATATGAGCTGCTTCACAGTTTCTGTTATAAAAACAAAATGGCATTTAAAAAGGTGAACTAATTTTTATCTTGTAGCTAAATTTCAAATACATAACTTATGAAATATATGTGAAATAAGTGTATAATTTAAATTATATACATTGACGAAAACTGAAGCAGAATAATCATAGTGATAATAGCTTAAAACTTAAATATTGCTCCAAGAAAAAGTACTGAACTATAATTAAAGAAAAAGAGATTATTTACCTTCGATGAGAACGATCGGTTTCATTTTCTCCAGCAAATATTTTTACAAAGTATTGCACTCCACAAGGCTGACCTTCATCTTCTGGTCCAGGTTGAATAGTTACTGATGCTGGAGCACTCGGTGGAATTGTAAATGTAAATGGAAATGCATTTGGACCAAGTTTTTTCAACAGTCTTTCCTACAAATTCAGTAATTATACTTGCACCATTTATTATTATTGTCACATTCATCAATATAGATAAAATGTAAAAAATTCTGTATACATATATATATATATATATATATATATATATACATATATACAAGAGTATGTATACTCTTAATACATTCAGAACTGATTTCTATATTCCAAAATTACAAGTGAACTGAATTTTGTACTATAATCAAATATAGCCTTACTCGAATGAGTAAGTTACAATAACCTTACTCAAATTTAAAAATTCTGATGAAATTCATTAAGGTATTTAAAAAACTGATTTCTTCACCGAAATTAATAAATTACTCTGCTATATGAATTCGGTGGAATAAAGTATAATTAAAGAAAACTTGGTTATAAATATGATAATTTAGTTGTTTACGATTATTATCTCTTTATATTTGTATTTAGTACATATTTAAATAATTTAACTTCTTTAAAAAATTTTTGTTCATTAATTAAATTTTTATGGTTAACTATGAATGTGATATTTTTCTAAATTATATTTATTCAAATAATTATGGGAAATATAAAAGATTTTTATAAAAGTTTTTTTTTATTTTTATTTTATGCATGACGGTTATCTAAATACATTTGGCAAAATCAGAATTTTCAGGTTTGTTATTATTAATGTGTTCTTTTGTGCATATGGAGAATTTATAGTTGGTCATACTGATATGTATTAATCATATCACAATCTTTACAACTTAGACTATATAAGTTACACCTTGTTTATTAAAATTGCTGTTATATTTATTTAACGTTTTTTATTATAATTATCATTAATATATTTAATTAATTTATTATTTGTAGTATAAGCCTATGTTATGTTAATTTTTTTGTAAAATTTTTCAAATTTTTGGCTAAATGGTACGTATTCATTTTTTATATACAGAGTGTATCAAAACTGCACGGTAATCTCTCGGAAACGGATTCTATATCTAAAAATAAGAAAAAAGTTTCCAAT